>CAXKVW010000099.1:0-141830 GCA_964058825.1 Carex arenaria | reverse complement strand
GCCTTGCATAAGGTGTTGGAGAAATTAAAAAATAAACAAAATATAGTTTTAAAGATAAATAATATAGACCTATTTGTAATATTAATATTATTTTATAAAACCTTACGACTAACATATATATTAATTACTTATAGGGAGCTCCTAACTGCCCCTTCAACAACCCCCCATTTTTGTTCTCAAATCATGAACTAGTGGAGGAACTACTAACTATCTGGTCTTTGTTTTATATTATTAACTCTATTTAAATTTTGGGAATATGTAAAACTTATTTTTAGTTGTTATTTAAGTTCAAGTGGTCATTTTTAGTATATATTATTATGTCTACAGATATTTTATGATTAGGTAAAATTTCATGTTATCTTTTTATAATTAGATAAGTTAGCGAAATAATTAAGAAATTTTGTTTATTCCATTTCAATTATGCTTCTTGATATATATATGCGTTTTCTTATTTTGGATGAGATATATATTTTGCAAATACGGATAGGTCACCATTAATTCTTCATGTTATTAGATATATACTTTAGGATTTCTAATAATCTATTTCTTCTTAATGCATTTTTTTGTAAGAGGTTTCTGAATTGCTTGTGGGTAACAATTTTTACTAACCCTTTTACAGTATTTCTGAAGTAATTTTGCATATGAACTTTTCTTTCTTATGCGTAATAATTTTCTGCAAGATTTTTTTTTGTCATTCTATTTTGTCTACTAGCACTGCAGTATATTGATTAAAATTATATATAATTTATGTCATACAATAAGAAATTAGAATGGTAATAGTGTTCATTAATTATGGGTGTTGTGGAGTTTATTTTGGAGTTTTATTTCAGGATGAGATTTCAAGGTAAGGGGAGAATTGTTGTGTATGTCTCTCATCTCATTATATATTTTCATCAGGCTTGATTTAGCATGATATCAGTATAGTAGGGTATTTTAGGATGTGTCAGTTATATTGTTATCTTTTTAGAGTTTTATGTTGATATAAATTATGTTGCTATAAATTAACGGTCCAAGAAAATTGAAAGATTTTTTAAGTTGAACTAACTGTGTGGGATATACAAACATTATTCTTAGTATTTTTATGCACACTTTGAAAATATAAAATAGTTAATACATGTCTAAATAAAGATATATTAAGTACATACCCGTCAATAGTATATACCTTTTAAGTAAGATGTTATTGTGCTAATACGAGCACCCTTTAATTGGTCTTTTCTATTTCTAGATACATACCCGTCTAAATAAAGATATATTAAGTGTGTTCTATTTCTATCCTCTTTATTTCCTTATTTGACTGGCCTAAGGAGGTTACATCCGGTCACAATATATACTACCTTATTTCCTCTTTTCTTCTTCAATTGCTTAATCTGTCCTGCAGTCTTGCTCCGGTATACCCATTTTCTCATCCCTTAATACTCAATTGACAGCGCAAGGCCAGGTACGTCTTAGAGAATAATTAATTATGCATTTGGATATTCGTTTTTGTTCTTATTTTATGGTTTTCACTTTCTCTTGAGTTGATTTTATGTTATACAATTTGTACTTGTGCCCTTCTTTTTCTGAATATGGCAAACTTCAATGTCTTTCAAATATTCTCTCGTTGACAATATGAAGGTTTACTGTTATTTTAAGATTGTCTAGAAAGTAATTTTACTTCTAGAATTATGTCATTCGCAACTTATATCAGTTTTTTTTTTCTTCATGAATTAGCTAATCATACGTGAATTGAAGAAAAGTGCACATTTTCTCTAAGGATCACTTTGAATCCTTCAAATTTTTTGTTTGTGACAAATATCCACTTGAACTTCTAATCTTTACAAATAAGGTTTAGTTGCATTTCAAAACAAGAGTATATTAGGAAACAAACTTCAATGATAACTAATTTCCTTATATATAAAGACAATTAGTTATATATGGGTGACTAATATTTTCATTACGTCCTATACAGACTTAAATTAAGCAATCAAGATAGGAGAGATGATGCAGACTACCGACCATATCGCATTTCGAGTCCCTGATACAACACAAATTGATGGGTACCGAGTGGTATATCTGCCCAACAACATACCACCCAGGCATCGCCAGGCCTACATGTTAGCTATGCAGGGTTATCTTTACGAAGATCCAACCACTAGTACAAAAACCTCTTTTACTGACCGTTAAAATACCCCCATACCGACTGTTATTGAGGCGTCAGTAATGTCACCGTCAGTGTAGGTATACCTTTACTGACGGGTAAAAAACAGTCAGTAAAGACAACCTACACCGACGGTTCCAGAACAGTCAGTGAAAGTCCTCAACACTGACTGTTTTCTTCAAAAACAGTCGGTGAAAATCATCAATACTGACTGTTTTCTTCAAAAACAGTCGGTGAAAGTCCTCAACACTGACTGTTTTTTTTCAAAAACAGTCGGTGAAAGTCCTCAACACTGACTGTTTTTCTTCAAAAACAGTCGGTGAAAGTCCTCAACACTGACTTTTTTTCTTCAAAAACAGTCGGTGAAAGCCCTCAACACTGACTGTTTTTCTTTTAAAACTGTCAGTAAAAGTCGTTAATATTGACCGTTTTAAAAACAGTCAGTGTAGGTATTAAAAACAGTCGTTGTTGGCGTTATATACCGACATGTGGATCTTACAAACGGTCAGTGTTGGTATAAAATTTTTGGCATGGTTCTATTTGTATCGGGACTAGCCTCCATATTTTTGCTAGCCATATATTACTATTCGACATTCATTGACATTAAATAGAATATCATGTACATAATTTAGACAACATAAACAATAGATAACATAACTTATTCATTCACAAAAAAACCACACTACAACAAAATTTACATAACACAATATAAATCACAAGTTCTCTGTTCTTACAATATAAATCAGAATTTTCAATATTGATGTTCATCCAAGTTTGGAGCATTAAGTTCTTGAATACTGAAACAAAACAAAAATAATAACCAATTACTTTTATATGTAAGAAAACAAAGTAAAATATGATAACATAAATTTTGAGAACATTGAGGATTATCTTAAAAGAACGGTACATATCTAAAGAGCAGGAATACTCCATTTGTCCTTTAATATTTCAACAGACGTTGTTAGTGTTCATATAAGAGCATTCTACACACAACACAGAGACACTCAGAAGCACACAACAAATGTAGAGATAAAAAAAAGATAAGAGAATTTCAATACACCTGTATGCTCCTCCAAAGTATAGTTTCTTTCGTCTGAAACTATAAATATTTCACACATTGGTTTCAAATTTCAGATAAGAATTAAGCAAACCATAATTTTGTCATATTAGAGTGTCTAAATTACTGAGCTGAAACATCAGGTTAGAATGTTCTTTTCTTTGTTATAGTGACTATTTCTTTGATACAAATTGCAATTAAATAATAGAAAAACACTTGCCTTCTCAGTACGTGGCATTGAAATTGTACATGAAGAGCCCGTAATAAAGGTCAAAGCTATCTGTAACAGTGTTTTCAGTCTGTCAAATTGGAAAAAAAAAAAAAAACATCTTAGACAATTCTCATTGAACATAGAATGATCAGTAATTCAATTTTATCTTAGTTCGAAGTTAAGAGTGCCCTTTTGTAACTTGCCAGTTGCAAAAGGGTCAGATAGCCCTTGGTATTGATTGGAGTCGAATCCAAGTTAGATGAGATAAATTCTGTCAAATAGGAGAAAATTATATAGTTGGTATATTATATTAGATAAGAATAGAAAATAAAATTATATTTCTCTTCCCATTTTATTACCTTCCTATGGTATGAGTAATAAATTGTATGTCAACTGCATGGCAATCATGTTCATCACAACCTCTCCACCATTTAGCAACCCTGTCATAAATCAAAATTTGATATTGAGATGGTGTCGTTGCTCATCTATGATATACCAATGAAAACTGCCAAGATGTATTTCCTTCAAACATTGTTATAGAAGAATTAGAATTTCTGGGAATAAGCATTGTGATTATCTCACGATCTGAAGCTCTCTTGATGTTAGGCGAAAGAAAGATCACTTCAAAGAATATACCTTAAAATTAAGAAGTGGCTTTTGACCAGCTTCAACTCCTAGAAACAACCCAAAAAATAGAGGACAAAAGAAATAAGCAGATGAAAAAGAAAAATTCAACAGATGTACCAGAATTGTCTCCTGACAAGTACCTTCTACTAAAATGTGATGGGCAATAATATTTTTTTATTTTTGAAAATTGGTTGTGTAAATTGCCTTCTCCTGACAAGTGGCTATGAAATTGTACATGAAAATTGGTTGTGTAATAAAAATTGGTTGTGTAAAAATTGCAATTAACAAAAGTGGTTGTGTAATAAAAATTCTACTCCATACCTTCTACCTGACAGGTATTTATTAGCTTGTATAAAAATTGGTTGTGTAATAAAATAATATAAGTACCTACCCTCTGAAATTAGTTTTGCAATGTATGGAGTCATTTGACCGGCATATGAATACCTGCCAACATATGAGAAATGCTACAAATTTGACCTTTTTGATAAATTTTACTTGTATACCAGTAGTGATGTCATCGATATCATACCTTTTCGGTTTGACGAATATGAGAAGCCGACGCCAACAGGAGAATCGGGAAATATTATATTTGCCACCTAATCATAAACTGACAGTTCATGTGAGGAGCCAAATGGTAATTATTTGATTAAAATTGGGCCTAGAAAACTAAAGATTTGCCTTTGTATAGGAATGTTGATGATATACCAGTTGCGGTAGGCTACCATTATAAGGCCTTTTAATAAACTGCAGCAGACCTCTACAGCAAGTATTGTCATTGTAATCTAAAATCTGAAAGAACACTCGGAAAAAATACCTTTTGCATTTCCAATTAACAAATTTTCCAAATAAAGGGAAGAGAAAGAAGATTATACCTGTTTGAAAGGAAAGAGAATGCAATCCAGAGCATCTTAGCCCCATTTCGTTAAAACCCCATTTCAGTGCCAGTAAAAATCAGAACCCCAATCAAATTCAATAGATAAGGCATTCACAAGTCACAACCCACATCAAGCAACAAGATAAAAGAGGGTGTGCTCAAGTATTTACCCAAGGGAGAGAAATGGCGACAAAATCCAGCAAGAAATGCACCAGAGGCAAATCGCAAGAAAAAGCACCAGAGGTTTGGCGGAGGGGAGAAACAGCGGAGCGGAGCGGAGAGGGTAAGGGTTTGGCGGAGGGGAATGGTTTGGCGGAGAGGAAGCGAAAGGTTTGACGGAGGGGAATGGTTTGGCGGAGAAGAAGGGAAGGGTTCGGCGCAGGGGAAGGGTTTGGCGGAGAGGAAACGAAGGGTTTGGCGGAGGGAAGAGAAGGGTTTGGCGGAGAGGAAATGAAATTAAAGTGGGAAGGGTTTTTTGCGCGGCTAATAAAAAAACAGCGAGGGAATTTACAAATTTCGGTAGGAAATCACTGACGGTTTCTCAAAATAAAAATAAACAGTCAGTGAATGAAACAACACTGACGGTTATAAATAAAAAAACAGTCAGTGAACATATTCAACACTGACGGGTTCTCAATAATAACAGTCAGTGAAAGTCTATCAACACTGACGGATTTTAAATAAAAACAGTCGGTAAAAATATTCAACACTGACGGGTTCTAAATAAAAAACAGTCAGTGAAAGTTAATTAACACTGACGGTTTCTAAATAAAAACAGTCGGTGAATATTATCAACACTGACGGTTTCTAAATAAAAACAGTCGGTGCATGTGATCAACACTGACGGTTTTTAAATAAAAACAGTCGGTGAAAGTTGATCAACACTGACGGATTCTATTCAAAAAACAGTCAGTAAAAATATCATCACTGACGGTTCCGAAATAAAACAGTCAGTGAATCAAAAATTACAAATAATAATAATAATAAAATCAACATAAAAGAAAGTTTGGAATCGGACCATTCATTTTCACGTGGGAAATCAACGGTCGATCTGTAATGAAATCATTTGAAATCTATTTTAAAATGATCAAGGGAGAACATTGAACGTAATCAACATAAAAGTTCGAAAGTTTATTATGTATGAGCTTCGATCCAACACAAAGTGTTTTTGACCGTACGATGCTTCAATTTTCGATGAACTAGATGGATGGGTAAATAAAAACATATTTTGATCAAATTTGGATGCAAGACAATAAATGCAGTGCTCTTTAATTTAAACGGTTCTGATCGATCCACAGATGACATATTTCCGTGCGCCTTCGTTAACTCAAAAAACAAGAGATTATGTTTCATGTTCATGCATAGAAGATATGAGTCATATTTTTAACATGCATGTAACGTTATATAATTTAATGTGTCAAAATTATTTAATTAAGTAATAAACATGTTATAATATTAATTATTGCATAAATTTTATGAATATAATTTCCATTATAAAATATTTTCTAAAATTAGAGTTAAATTTTTGAGGTTAATTGCCTAAATTTCACTAATCACGTAAATTACTAATCATATTTATTAAATAGAATATGTTCATTCTAATAAACAAGCAATGTAATTTTTCGATGAAATAATTAACTAGCAATTTACGTTGTATTAGATTTTCCATTCCACCATTAACAAACTTTTAAACACTATACAAAGAACGTCTTACCACATATAATTTCAATTCTATTTTATGAATTACAACGATAAAATGCTTATTACATCTATAAATCATATTTAAACAAATAAACTTAATTATTAAATATCTTACAAGATATACACAATGCATAAATTTTTATTCTCAAATAGTTAAACGTACATCCCTAATAATTTACTTTTAAATATACAAGTGAAATTTTTTTTTTTATGGAATCCAACGGAGCAACAGTGACTATTAAGTTGAAAAAACAGTCACTGTTGGTGACTGTTCAACACTGACTGTTTTATTACAAAAACAGTCGGTGAAAGATAGCACAACACTGACCCTTCTCTTAAAAAAACAGTCAGTGTTGATCATTGGTCAACACTGACTGTTAAATTAAAAAAACAGTCGGTGAAAGTTCGAACAACACTGACCCTTCTCCTAAAAAAACAGTCGGTGAAAGTCATTTCTCAACACTGACTGTTAAATTAAAAAAACAGTCGGTGAAAGGTCGAACAACACTGACGCTTCCCCTAAAAAAACAGTCAGTGTTGGTTTACCGACGGTTTTTAAAAGTGAACCGTCAGTGTTAAAGTTATTCATATTTATGATTTTTCCACGTAGACTCTACACCGACTGTTACATAATAAAACAGTCAGTGACTAAGGGTCAGTGAAAGGGTTTTTTGTACTAGTGAACTCTACATTCTCATGCCAATGATGTGCAAAGACTGGAATCAAATAATAGTGGGATTATGACGTTTTACCCACCACTTGAGGTGCTTGGGACCGACAATGCGACTCAGAGTGGTGGTAGACCCGCAGCCCAGCATGTTCTCAATTCCTTGCCAGATGTTCTTCTGAGCGATGCTAGTGCAGAAGAATGTACAATTTGCTTGGAGAACATCTGTACGCAAGATTACGAAGCGGTGACAAGTTTGCCTTGCAACCACCTATTTCACAAAAATTGCATCATGTTGTGGCTAACCAACAACAACACATGCCCCCTTTGTCGCTTCAATCTCCCCACAGATGAAGTTGCACATCAATCTTGATGGATACATATTATTGGGCTTGTAATTTTCTATTTATCAATAAGAACTTACAATTATATTGATTATATGTAAATGTTCCATTGGTTAATATCACTTTGTATTTTTATGAGTTGAATTATGGTGAATATTACATATCCTTTAATTTTTTCTTTGGTATAATTGAATTTTTAGTTATGAAGGTGTTTTCTGTTTAGAATTTTTGAAAAATAGTAGTTTCATATTAGGATTAGTAATTAATATTCAACTTCTCATCTATTAAGTTAAAATTATCGGATTAAATCGGAAAAGTTGCAATTAGGTACTTTAATTGGAGTACATTGTCTACTTTCTCATTGCCCCCCCCCCCCTCCCCCCGCGCCATAAGTTCGCCTTCTAAGATAATCATAGTTGTGGTCGGCATTGGAAAATTGTCTTAATTTATCCTATGAAACATCGTTGCTAGTTCTTATCAGCTGCATCCATGCTGTTTGAAATCACCGGATGTGTACGTCATCCTATTGTTGTTCCAATACATTTGTAGGAACCGTACTACAGATTTCATATTTCGTTCAAGAACAAATATCTTAGGTCCTTTAATCTGTTGGAGATACAGGAGGCGAACTGGAGGCGACCTATTTCGAACATGGACCAAATTTCTCTGGCCTGGAACTAAAGGAACGTCCGAATGGAGCACCACCATTAAAGGAAGGAAATGGCAATTAACCACCAGAGTAAGAGTGGACAATAGTAAAGCGAAAGCATTACATGCAAAAGGCACAAAATCATAAGTACATCAATCCTCATCTTGAGTGATTTCAAAAAATCGTCATCTTGAAAAGAAGCTACAAATGTTAAGAGGGCAGGGCAAGTGCTATAGATGTCAAGAGAGAGGGCACATGCAAGCACAGTGAAGAAACAACGAGGACATACATCGGGAAGATGCAAAGAGAAGAGGCACACCCATGGCAGGAATATAAATAGGTCTCAAAGAAACACCACAGCTCTAACAGCTCAAAATAGGGGAGAAAACAAACACACCCAAAACACTCAAACCAAAGAATAAGATAAAATTGAAAGCAAAGAAGAGAGTATGGATAATTGGCAAACAATGCCCATGATGCCCGCACTTCAGGATGTTATCTGTCTGCTGGGTGGCAACATTATCTCCAGAACAAATAAAAGGACCAAAGATATTTCTTCTTGTTCAAAATATGAAATCTGTATACGGTTGCTACAAAAGTATTGGAACAACAACAGAATGATGTACACATCCTGTGATTTCAAACTGCATGGAAGCAGCTGATAAGAACCAGCAATGATGTTTCATACAATAAATTCAGACATTTTAATTTTATGATACCGGCCACAAGTAATGATTATCTCATAAGGCAAACTTGACGCGGGGGGGCGCAATGAGAAAATAAACAAAGTACTCAAATCAATGTACCTTTTTTTGAGAAAAAATCTGAGTCAAGCCCACATTTAATTCCATTAATAATGGTAAAAAGTTACAAGAGTTTTGCAACATATAAAAACAGAAATCAAACTGCTCAAGCAGCTGAGCTTAAAAAAATAGTTGAATAAAGATGAAAAACAAAAACAGAAACAAAAAAAAAAACAAAAAAGCAGTAGATTAAAAGCAGGAACTTAAATAATTGATAGGGAGTAGTCTGAGGTTGAGAGTCGTGCATAAAAGGCCCCTGGTTATCTTGTCCTCTTCCAATCCGCCTACTGCAATTGAATTATCAGTCTGGTGCCTAACAGATTGTATCAGTACCATCCAGCTGATAGGATTAAACAGCGTATCTGTGCTTCCTTCTTCATCTCATGCACTTCTATCTTATAAAATTCTCCTTGTCAGAGTCTTGCGCTGTCAGTATCAGACTGGTACCAGGTCTTCCGTACCAGTAGTGCATAACCTGTCGATTTCTCTATCCTAGTATGCCCCTAACAATTATTTTATTCATCTCTTGCGCTGTCAAATCAATGTACCTATTTGTAACTTTTCCGATTTAATCTGATAATTTTAACTGAATGGATAAGAAGTTGAATATTAATTACTATTACTAAAATGAAACTACTAATTGTCATAAATACTCAACAGAAAACACCTTCATAACTAAAAATTCAGTTATACCAAAGAAAAAGGAAATGTAATATTCACCATAATTCAACTCATAGAAATACAAACTGATATTATATTAAACAATGGATTATTTACATATAATCGATATAATCATAAGTTTATATTGATAAATTGCAAGTAAGTAAAATTGAAAGCCCAACGATATATATATATCCCTCATGCTTGATGTACAATTTCTTGGATCTATTAGTTGTTTTCGGTAGGAATAAGACATTTTGTTTGAATAAGTTGTCAACAAAATCATTGTGTTCATTGCAAGATCTTTCGGGAATGTGGAGATCATTCGGCCAAGAAAGGTCTCGCTCATGTTACTCCATACCTCGTGACCTTGGCATGTGAATTGAGTTCATTGCACCTACCTCATTTGATAGTATCTCGTTAGTCTCGCCACTTTCCATTCAAATTGTGGTCTCTCTAAAAAAATATATTCAGGGAAAATAATTGTTTATTATGTTCTTTGTTTGTTTGCTTCATTCGATATATATATTACAAGAATATGTTTTATGCACTTAAAGGATCGATGTCTAATTTGAGTCAAATTTATCATCTTACATAGGTGGCATTGAATATGTCGGTTCATCATTCCATAGAAAATTTCATCGCAATATGGCATCTATGGCATCTATTTCATCGATGTTTCTGATTTATACAAAAACAAACTTTATTATATATATAAATTGTGAAACAAAAATATAAAATGATTTTTGGCAGCTAATAAATTGAACTGGACATAATGATTTCTAGAAAGAGTTTGGTATGATAGAAGTTCAGAAATCCATATATGTTCCTGTTATGAAAACGGATTTATCATGAAAGAATGAGCTTGATATGTACAGAAAGCGTAAGGTGGATATTGATGTATGCCTTCGTGGAAATGAATTTGCTGTTATTCCAAAGGGATAACAGGATGCTGTTATTCCTGTCCCAACTATTCAAAGTTTTCTATGCACAAATCTCAAGGAATTTTTTTTTCATGAGAGAATCTCGAAAAAAGATCAACGGCCAAAATCAAAATAACATGATCCCGTTCTCCCTTTGGAATAACAGCAGATTTATTTCCTGCCTTCATTATTTGTTCTTTTATCTGGTAATTGATGCCCGTGATATAGTTGCATAGCTTTAAACCTCGACGGAGAAGGAATTAAAATTTAGAGAAAGATCAAGTCTTTTAGATCTATATTACCGTAGAGGTCCCAGTTGACTCTCTAATTTAGATATGCGCAGGATCCATCTTCTGTCAAATTAAAAAGCAATTAATCAATATTTTGTACTTTTGGAAAAATTAAACAAATAATTAGAAATAGAATGACAAAAAGATATTAAGCAAAAATTTACCTGAGAGCCATGCTTCTTATTAATAGGTCTCACACTGCATCCAAAAAAGAACAAATTAAACAAAAATATGAGATATTAAACGCGATTTTAAATAATAACTGCAATGCATGATATATAATAGCAATAAATTTTACCTAAACACAAAATTTCTCTAAACCCAATAATTCCAAACAAAAAAAAGACTACAGAAAATTAATGATATCCCTTTTAATTGCAAAAGCACCACAACCACCGTTAACTCATACACCGTGCACTAATCGATCCTTGGTCACTTTCATTTGTTATGTTAAAAAATATACTTTGTCTATTTTTTTCAATTTTCTCCAATATCTTATACAAGCCACAGGCAAGAACAAATCTTTATCCACAATTACACATTTGTTAGATTATTGATAAGCAAGTTTAATTTGCTTCTTAAAATATAGCAGTTCTTAGAAAGGATTCTATGTGATGTGGGTTCTATAAATAATGTGATGGTTAAGAAGTCATGCCGTTTGAAACATGCAACTAACTCAATAATCACACTTTCTTTGATGTCACACTAAATCACACTTATTATTTTTTCTTTCTATTTGTTATTATTAGTTGAAAATTTCTTTTAAATCTTCTTTTAATTTCTAAATTTAAGTTTATATTTTTAAATTACACTAGTTAATTTACATATATGAGTTAACTTGCATGGGAATATTTGTAATACACAAATGTTGACTTAATTACATTAGCTACAAAATTAATATTACCAAACACTAGCTAAATTGGAATGTGAATATTAGCCATGTTAATTGTAACTAAAAAAAATTGATATATAAATAGCATTGAAATAAATTTAAAAATAATCATTTTTCCCCGTAATTTTGTGTAATGGTTTGCAAGATGTGTTTGGTCTCACCAATTAGTTGTTAGTAAACCAATATCCGAATATGTATAAATTGTTAATTACATTAGTTACCCAATTTAAGATTAGCCTATCGAATAATTGCTTCATCTATTTTTTTTTTGTTTAATTTATAATTAAGAAATAATTTATATCTCATAGTTCAACTAAATTAACAAAATAAGTAACAAGTAATAATGGTCCAACAATTAGTAGTCGGATCTTTCATTATATATTCCCTTTTGGAGGATCCAAATATAAGGCCGAAATATACGGCCCAAGAAGATCTCTCTGCTCCCAATCATCCATCACAATTCATATCCATCGACCATTGAACAATCCATGAAGTAGGGGTGTCAATGGTACCTTTTTAGCCGTTTACCCGACCAGTATCGTATTCGATAAGGAGGGTATGGGTAAGGTTTTTTTTTCCGTTAGTTTATTGGGTATGGGTATGGGTAAGAATTTTTTTTCGTTAACTAAATGGGTATGGGTATGGGTAATGTCTATTTCGTACCCATTACCCTATAGGGTAATTATAAAATCTAAAATTAGATATATTCAAATTCAATACATATTTACACTTTCATAATTCTATTTCGATGCCTCTATAATAAAGTTTGAGTAATAATTACTAATTAATGATGTGTTTTTGTTCTTTAGTAGTGTATGTATTTTGTTATAAGAAAAATGTTAAACATATTATTTTTATTTGCATGTTTTTTTATTTAGTTAAATAATTGAATTTGTTCGAATAGATATTCATGCTTTTGAATTTTCTTGCTTCATAAAAATAATTTAGTTGAAATTGATTGCATATTTATTTTTATTTTTATTAGTAATGCAATTACATATGTGTGAAATGAATTAGTTTTTGATGATCTATTTGTAAAATATAATAAAGTTAATTATTATATTAGTATTATCCGTTATTCACCCGCTACCGTTTCGTTACCCGATAATATTAATGGGTAAGGGTAGGGTACGGTATGGTCAATTTTTAATTGGTATGGGTAGGGTATGGGTAAGGCCAGTTTAAATGGGTATGGGTATGAAATTGTCTCCACCCGACCCGTACCGTACCCATTGACACCCCTACCATGAAAAGAATAAGGGAACTCCAAAAACACAGATAGGTTGATTTTTTTTTTCTTTTAACTGGTACCAACGCGAGACGAGTCATGGTTTATATTCTTAAATATGGTCATTTAGGTATTTGACAGATTGACATATTCAAATGAAGTCGTGGTTTCCTTATTTTATTCTTTTTGCAAATTTAGAAGGGTAAATATGATATTAAGTTTAAAAGGTGAAATGCCTCAATTACGTAATTTCAAGGTTTCTGAAGAAAAAAAGAAGAAGTCATGAGGAATAATCTGAAACCTTGAATTTGGTACGTACCATATGTAAACCACCATATATGTATTGTGGTACGGTACTTAGTAAAAAAATGTTACATATTTTGTTTATAAATGACTGCCCTGTTTCAGACATATGATTCTGTAGCATGGTTTATATACGATAAATTCATAATATTCTAATCATTTATTTCAAATAATATCATCTCTCAAATTCAAAAAAATATTGTCTGGGCTCATATGCAATGCTATGCATTCATCTGTTGAGAAAATAAATATATAATAATGCATTCATACCTTAATTTTCAAAATAATAATAACTAACTATAGTTAGACAAACAAACTAGGGACCGACAACTATTAATCAAGGAACTAGCAATCAAGCAAAATGAATAATGTTTCAATTAATGCTAAACCAAATTATTGTAATCATACCATGATCTAATCTCAGAAATTGATAGGAAAACCATTAATAACCAGACTAAAGGTTTATGCATGCTTGTCTAAATTATAACACCTTCTTGTCTGAAGTTTGTCACCATACATATCAAATTTAGATGATAACTAATCAATGGCTGTATTTTTCACCAGACTAAAGGTTTATTGAAGCATGTGACTTGTTCAATGGCTATAGTTTTTAGAGCTTCAACTAATGGGGGTATCTGCGGTTTGGTTGGATATCGGTAGTGAATCCTATAAGGTTCAGTCTAGCTTCGTAATTTGATGCGGTAGGGTAAACATACTGCATCCTATGAGAAGTACCAACCTGAATATTATTTGTATGACAGAGATACAACAAATAATTATTTTTTTTTATAAACACCCATGTAACATTTTTTTACAAAGTACCGTAACACAATACATATATCATATATGGTGGTTTATCATGGAAAATTCAAGGTTTACAGATTATCCCTCATGACTTCCTTTTTCTTCAGAAACCTTGAAATTACATAATTTAGATAAGGAATTTATGCATTACACCATTTAACCATAATATCATATATATTTACCCTTATATATCTACAAAAATGAAAAAAAGGAAAAATAACTTTACTTCAATATGTCAATCTGTCAAACACTTACATGACCGAAAGAGTATAACCATGACTCGTCCCGCGTTGTTACCAGGAAAGAAATAAAAATCTACCTATCGGCGTTTTTAAAGTTTACTGATTCTCTTTATGGATTGTTCAATGGAGGATGTATGTGAATTGTGATTGATGATTGGGAGAGAGATCTTCTTGGGCCGTATATTTGGGCCTTATATTTGGATCCTCCCTATATAATGAAAGATCCGACTAGTAATTGTTGGACCATTATTACTTGCTATTTATTTTGTTAATTTAGTTGAACTATGAGATATAAATTAATCTTTGACATGCTAATTTTAAGTTGGGTCACTAATGTAATTATCAATTTATACATATCGGAAATATGTTTACTAATAAATAATTGGTGCGACCAAAAAATCTTCTAAAACGGGCGACTACCTGTACCCAAAATTTCGGGGAAAACTGATTATTTTTAAATTGATTTAAATGCTATTTATATGATAAATTTTGTTTAGTTACAATTAACAGGGCATGCACATTCCTATTTAGCTAGTGTATAGTGATATTAATGTTTTAGCTAATGTAATTAATTAAGTCAACCTTAAGCCTTTTGTATTAGAAATATTCCCATGCTAGTTAAATCATATATGTAAACTAGTATAATTTTAAAAAATAAGCATAAATTTGGGAATTAAAAGAATATATAAAAGAAATTATCAAATAATAATAACAGATAAAAAAGAAAACATAATAAGTGTGATTTAGTGTGACATAAAAAAGTGTGATTATTGAGTTAGTTGTATGATCCAAACGGCATGACTTTTTAACCGTCAAATTATATAAAGAATCCATATCACATATAATCTTTCATAAGAACTGCTATATTTTAAGAAGCAAATTAAGCTTGCTCATCAATAATCTAACATATGTATAATTGTGGATAAATTAAGTTCTTGTTCTTGCCTGGTGGCTTGTATAAGATATTGGAGAAAACTGAAAAAATTAAAGAAAATGTATTTTTTGACATAAAAAATGAAAGTGACAAACAATCGATGAGTGCATGGTGTTTTTGTAGTTGAAAGGAATATAATTAAGTTGCAGCAGTCTTTTTATTTGTTTGGTATTATGGTGTTTACAAAATTTTTGGGACTAGGTAAAATTTCTTGTTATTATCATGCGTTCCAGTTATTATTTAAAATCGTTTAATATCTAATTTTCTTTTTGTTTAATTTGCTTTCTTTTGGGTGTAGTGTGAAGCCTATTAATAAAAAAAATGGCTCTCAGGTAAATTCTTACTTAAGATCTCTTTGTCATTCTATTTCTAATTTGTTTAATTTTTCTAATAGCACAAAATGTTATTGATAGCTTTTTAATTTGACAGGAGATGGATCCTAAGCATATTAGTTTCCAAACCTCCATGGAATCAGTTTTGCACACTAGCACCCGAACGATGCAAGCTAAGGTGCGATCTGTAAGAGCATCCAACCTTGATCGGGAGTTTCGCATGATTAGCGAGGCAATCAAAGGGAAGCTTCACCAGGTGGCATTTGACACCAAATTTAAGCTAACTCCAGACTAGAAAAATGTGGTTAGGACATACCCCATGTTCGCATCTCCTGACGAGAGATATTGTTCTATTAAGGCGAGCACTGATAAAGGTGATTTAAGGCAGCTTGGTCTGAAACTCTTGGCCGATGATGGTTCTGTGTTGGTTTGGGAGTTTAACTTCAGCCCATTCCACTGTCTAGCTGATATGGAAGATAACTCTAAGGAAATGGGTGATTATATCTATTAACAGTTATTTTTTCTTGAACCTCCTTCTTTCGTCTGGTCTTCTTGATATGTCATATTTTTCAAACCATATTTAATTTTTGTGTGATTGATATTCCAAAGAACAAAAAAAATATTTGGGTTTCTATATATGTTTCTTCTCTCCTGGCCTCCCACCACCTCAATTTGCTCTTCTGAGATTGTAAGTAGCTGTGGCTTGCATCGCAAAATGCCTCCATTAAGGGTGTGAAAAATCTTTGCTTGACTTATCTCTGGTGCTCCATGCTATATGAAGATCACAGGATATGTAATTTTTTTTTTGTTCATGGACACACATCTAAATGTGCATCAAGTATTTATATAGATTTGTAAACCGCCAACTTTCATCGTGCGGGTGCTAGCAACAAATAGGGATTTGTGAACCGCCAGTTCAATTAATTACCTGCCAAAGATCCTTGAATATTTTTGTTTCACAATTTTTTTTATATATAATTAACTTTCTTTTGTATAATTCAAAAACATGGAAGAAATATATGCCACATAGCAGATGAACCGACTGATTCAATGCCACATTTGATTTAAGTTAGACATCAATCCTTTCAAGGGCATAAAACATATTCTTATAGTATATATATTCGAATGAAGCAAACAAACAAAGAACAAAATAAACAATAATTTTCCATGAATAATTTTCCTTAGAGAGACAAACTAGATAAATACAAAATTAGCAATGTACAAATGGAAACAGGAACAAGGCCGGAACTCAATTCACGTGCCAATGTCAGGAGGTATGGAGTAACATGAGCGAGACCTTTCTTGGATGGGCAGATCTCAACCTTCCCGAAGGAAATTAAGCAATGATTTTGTTGACAATTTATTCGAACAAAATGTCTTATTTGTACCCAAAACAACTAAATAGATCCAAGAAATTGTACATCAAGCATGAGGGATATATATTGTTGGGCCACTACCACTAACAAATATATTGATAAGAAAAAAAAAATTGCTTACCTAAAAGCTGACTAAAGAACCTCCCACAGAAATTGCCCGTCAATTGCAAATACACCTGAATAAAATCAAAGTGAAATAGACAATTAAAATTTCAAAATTAAAGAATTTGTATCGCCATTAGAAACTCTGGTATTACTAGCCACACTACTAGAATTTTGATTATTAGCATGGGTAACTAAATACAATTGCATTTTTAAGTGAATCTCCATGCAATTGATATTTTTTGCATGGGTACGCAAACTAAATTCCATGGGCTAAAATTTTCGGCCCATGCAATTAGTATTCTCATGCAATTGATATAATCATCCATGCAATTGATTACTGAATACTCATGTTAATATTTTTTTTTGTTATTTTAATTTTAAAGCTAAAAACTAAATCTTATGAATCCTGGAGCCGCCCCCTCAAAGTCTCAGACCCTATTTGCGAACCCTAGATCTGCCTCCTTGCTATTTACCTCTTTCTTTTGCTCACCTTCGCCGAGGCCCCGACGCTCCCTCTACATCACGGCACACAGCGCCATACCAAAGTCCCGACCACGAGCCCACGCTCACGAACCGATGACACTACTGCGACGCCAATCAAGCTGGTTGAGTCGCTTCGCCCTACACCGGTCCGCCGAGTCCCGCTCTACGTCGATGTACTATACTAGTATTGATTTTATTTGTTTAACCTCTATTACAGTTTCTTTTTTAATTTGTCCTTGCCTCTCATTTTTGTGTTTAATTTAGCAATTTGTGGGTAAGAGGATAAATGATAGGAAATTGATACTAGATTGGGTTAATATGATAAAATAGACATGATTCCTTGATAAATGTTTTCTTTTCATCCTTTTGAAATTAAAGTAAACTGCGGGGGGTTTTATGTAAAAATACCTGCATACCAACTGGTACAGGCTGGGGTCTTGGATGTTGCACTTCCTGCGAGTTTTGGGAGGTTTCGTTTTTTCCCTTTCAAAGCATTTGCTTTGTTGTTTTTTGGGTTTGTTGTACCTGATTAATGTCCTGGTACAAATTAGCACAGGGCATAGACTACTCTGTTGTAATGTTGGAATTTAGTTTAGGTTTATAGTTATTGAGGTTCTAATGTGGTCAATATAGTCAAGATTGCTTAATTGGTTTTACCCCAAATTTTATGATTTATATATTAAGCTTATGTCAGATAATTATTCTAGGATTTTGTGCAGTCTTTCTTCATAAAAGTTTGATGCATGCATATAAATTTGAATTGCACAAAGGTAACCACATTAAGTATAAACTTTGTATCTTTTATTAGTGGCTTGATTTCTTCTTTAATTATGTTTTCTGTCAATTGCAGGCAGCTCTTGAGATAAAATAGAAGCCATGTATCAAAATAATTTCATATCTCAACTGGTTAGTTTCCATCATTTTTTTTTTTGCGCTAAGTGATAAATATAACTTTGTTTTCTTTTTTTATAAAAAATGTACATGTTATTATCAAAATGGGGCACCAAACCTAATATATGGAGGATGGCAGTGTAAAAAATTCAACTGACTTTGTTATTTTTATGATGAAAAAGGGGGTAAGCATGTCATATATAATCCCTGATGACAATTATGTTTAATATAAATTCATTTGTGTGGTAATAATCAGTTTATATCATAATCGAAAGATATATGAAGTTAAAATTAGAAGCTAAAATCAGTTTATATGAGAAGCTATATGAAGTTAAAATTAGAATTCATATCAGAATTCAAGTATGCATTAGTGGTGAGCTTTGCTAGAATTGTTTAGCATTGATATTTTTTCTTTCATTATAGACCTCATAGAAATATATTGGGTAAGATAAAGTTAATATTACCACGAAACCTATAGCATTCAAGGTATATAATGAATTTTGTCATAATTTGATGTGCAGGTTTATCTGCATAATTCATCTATGTTGAGGGACAATTGGAAAGACAAAAAAGGATGAAAAGTTCACCTTATGAATAAAGCCAAGTGCTAACTTATTATCTTATGTCTTGACTTATGGTTTGTACTAATGTGATCTAAGTGTGTTTTATGGATTAAGCGTTATATGACACGATTGTAATATTTTGTGATAACAAACCACTATGAATGTGTATAATATATGGTTGGAAATAATTTTTGTGAATTGATTGAATTTTTTGAAGTATTTATGATTTAAGATATTGATGGATGAATATATTTAATAAACAAATAATTCATGAAAAAATATTGCATGAATATATTTGTATTTTAAGAGCCATATAATAGTTTATCTGCATGGGTATATTTGCATGGGCAATTAATTCATTGCATGAGAAGTTAAATGCATGGGCCGCCAAAAATTAACTCATGCAAAAAAAGTTTGCGCACCCATACAATTGATCAATTGCATGGGCCTCATGCAAATGAGAGTCATTACTATAAAGGTCAACTGTATGAACTCATTTGCGTGGGATACCCATGTAATTGGCATCAATTACATGGGTAGCGCATGCAAATGAATATTTTCTGTCCCATGCAAATAATCCAAATTCTAGTAGTACCACAAACCTCTCACAGCCACTGAGAAGAAAGAAGTGGGAGATTTATAATTGAATTTTGGCTGAAATAACCTTTTTCTGATCTAGCGCATGCCACTAGGCATGCATGATCAGACAAGCAAACCAGACCATAAGAAAAGCACCTGACGAACAATAAAAAGTTACAGAAATACAAGTGCAGAGCAGACAAACAACAAATACTACTGTGGAATCCTAGAGCCAAAATACAGTCAAAGCATCATAAAAGCATAAAAATACAGTTTATAAGAATACACCAAACCAGCATTTAAACCTGGCAGAAGTGGCCCAGTTGCAGTGGGAAAAGTTGAATCCTTGCATTATGTGCTGGTAAAAATCACCATAAAATATCACAGCCGTTCCATCTGCATCCGACAGCTGAGGGGCAACTGAAAACACTGCTCATTCACCACTGTAGACCTACGTTCAGGATTGAGGAATTATTTTAAGAGAATCAATAAAAAGCACCATCGTTAATATTGAATCAAATTGTCCAAAAGGAGAAAACATATAATATCAGAAACCAAGTTAATCATCATAAAACATAGTTAATCATCAGAAACCTTGATTCAAATTGTCCTACTTGACGTACATCCTTCTATCTCTACTTCTTGTACCACCCTTTGTACCTCTGATGCACTAACCCCACTAACAATATCCCAATCAGAGTTATAAACTGGCATGATATATTTTGGTATTGACAGGGGTGAGTTTCGCACAAGGATAAGAGTATTGCTTGGTTTAATTGTATCCATTATAGATGCATAGACCCCACAGGTGCTCCCATTCACAAGAAACAATGGGCAAATTGGGCAATTCGGGTAGGTCATGGGCAAATTGACGCGAGCCTATCAGACACAAAAGATAAGGTGGTTGTTGCTTTACTACGGTTGTGGCAGGCATGGGCGGACCCAAGGAGGCCCAGGGGTAGGCACTTGCCTACCCCTGGATCAAGAAGGTGCCTACCCCTAGCCTAGAAATTATTAGAAACCACGGTCCAAAGAGAAATAATAAAATAAAGTTTAGATCCAAATCCGTTGTCCCTGAAGGCGGATTGGTTGATCTTTGATTATACAGCTCTCCTATATTTAAAGCGAAGTGCAAGTTCAGTAGTTTAGCATGAGTGTTCTGGGACTAAAAGACTTTTGTTCAATTCCGATATTTTTGTACTCCTGGCGTCTAACTTCAAAAGGCATTTTTGGCTAGGCCCCTCTTTAACCTCATTAATTTTCTATCATATGATATACAAATTTGGTATTCGTATTTGTATCCGTTCATTGAAATATGGATACAAATTTGGTATTAGCATTATCTGTTTCAAATTCTCTCTGTTTACAACCTTACGTCTGTCTCTTATTCAATCAAAAAAATTATTCTTTTCAAAATAAATAAATCTAGTACATCCAGGCTTCCTTCTCAATTATGTATCAAGTCATATGACTTTGCCTAAGGTTGAAAGCACGGGTAATCTTAATTACTTCAACATTGCTATATTCAACATCGCTATGTGGATACATAGCGTAATAAAAAAATAGACGGTTCTGCTATTTTAGCATGTTAGAGAGCAAAAAAAGACGGTTGTTGCTACTTCAGTTGTTCTGTTTCTTTTTTTATTTTTTTATTTTTGTTAGCATTTTGTATTTTAACTCACGAGATTCTACAGTAAAAATGAATTATTTTATACTGTTGTTAACATTTTGTGCCTACTCCTAACTGAAATCCTGGATCCACCCCTAGTGGCAGGGGAAGTGGAAACATGTGACTTGTTCACTGGCAGTAGTTTTAGAGCTTCAACTAATGGGATATTTTACAGATATCCGAAATGGGCAGAGAATCCTATGAGAAGTATCAACTTGAATATTATTTGTATGGCAGAGATTCAACAAATGATTTTATTTTTTGTCAACAGAGGACCGTACCACAATACATATATGGTGGTTTATCATGGTACAAAATTCAAGGTTTACAGATAATCCCTTATGACTTCCTTTTTTCTTCAGAAACTTTGAAATTATGTAATTTAATTAGTTAAGGAATTTATGCATTTCACCCTTTAAACATAATATCATATTTACCTTTCTAAATCTGCAAAAATGAAAAAGAAACCTTAACTTTACTTCATGTCAATCTCTGTCAAACAAGCATAAGAAAAGAAACATGGCTCTTCTCGCGTTGGTACCAGTAAAAAACAAAAAAATAAAAAATCCACCTCTCGATGTTTTTGGAGTTCACTGATTTTCTTTATGGGTTGTTCAATAGTGGATGGATCTGAATTGTTGGGAGAGAGATCTTCTTGGGCCATATATTTGGGCCTTATCTTTGGATTCTCCAAAAGGGAATATATAATGAAAGATCCGACTACTAATTGTTGTACCAGTAATTACTTGTTACTTATTTTGTTCATTTAGTTAAACTATCAGATATAAATTAATCTTTAATTATCTATAAATTGAAAAAAAAAAAGATAACGCAATTATTCGACAGGCTAATTTTAAATTGGGTCACTGATGTAATTATAAATTTATACATATTCGGAAATTTATTTACTAATAAATAATTGTTGCGACCAAACACATTTTCGAAATGGGCGACTACTAGTATGCACGCCTCATATAACCTGTTACACAAAATTTTGGGGAAAAATAATTTTTTTAATTTATTTAAAGGCTATTTATATATCAAATTTTGTTTAATTAGTTACAATTAATATGGCTAATATTTACATTCCTATTTAGCTAGTGTTTGGTGATATAATTTTTTAGCTAATGTAATTAAGTCAACATTTTTGTATTACAAATATTACCATGCTAGTTAAATCATATAAACTAGTGTAATTTTAAAAAATAAACTTATTAAATTTAGAAACTAAAAGAAGATTTAAAAGAATTATCAAATCATAATAACAAATAGGGAAGAAACAATAATAAGTGTGATTTAGTGTGACATCACAAAAATTGTGATTATTGAGTTAGTTGCATGTTCCAAATGGTATGACTTCTGACGCATCAAATTATATACAGAACTAACATCACATAGAATCCTTTCTAAGAACTGCTATATTTTAAGAAGAAAATTAAACTTGCTCATCAATAATATAACATATGTATAATTGTGGATAAAGTTTTTGTTCTTATTTGCCTGGTGGCTTGTATAAGAAATTGGAGAAAATTGAAAAAAATAAATAGATAAGGTGTATTTTTTAACATAAAAAATAAAAATGGCAAGTTAAGGATCGATGAGTGCACGGTGGATGAGAGGACGATGGTTGTGGCGCTTTTGTTATTGAAAGGAATATAATTAAGTTGCAGTAGTATTTTTTTTATGGAATTATTGTGTTTAGAGAACTTTTGGGATTAGGTAAAATTTCTTGTTATTAATTATCATGTGTTCTAGTTATTATTTAAAATCGTTTAATATCTGATTGTTTTCTGTTTTGTTCTTTTCTGGGTACAGTGTGAGGCCTATTAACAAGAAGCATGGTTCTGAGGTAAATTCTTGCTTAATATCTCTTTCTCGATCTATTTCTAATTTGTTTAATTTTTCTAAGAGTACAAAATATTGATTGATTGCTTACATGCAAAATAAAAGCTGCACTATTAAACGAACGTTGCAATTAGCTTTCCATAAATACAAATTCATTTAAAATAAAAGAGATGTCTTTTCTTCCGTACATATTTAAAATAGTTATGCCACCTATCAGTTTAGATGCATTTCAATTAGGAAACAAACAAATTTAGATGATAATTTATCTTTCCTTATATTTAAAAACAATTAGTTATATATAGGAGACTAATATTTTCATTACATCTTATACAGACTAAAAGCAATCAAGATAGGAGAGATTATGCAGACGACCAACCATATCGCATTTCGAGTCCCTGATACAACACAAAATGATGGGTACCGAGTGGTATATCTGCCCAACAACATACCACCCAGACATTGCCAAGCCTACATGTCAACTATGCAGGGTTATCTTTACGAAGATCTAGCTCCGCATTATCAAATAATACTGGGATTATGACGTTTTGCCCACCACCTGAGGTGCTTGGGACCGACAACGCGATTCAGAGTGGTGGTAGACCCGCAGCGCAGCATGTGCTCAATTCCTTGCCAGATGTTCTTCTGAGCGATGCTAGTGCAGAAGAATGTACAATATGCTTGGAGAACATCTGTACGCTAGATGACGAAGGGGTGACAAGTTTGCCTTCCGACCATCTATTTCACAAAAATTGCATAATGTTGTGGCTTAGCCATAACAACACATGCCCCCTTTGCCGCTTCAATCTCCCCACATATGAAGTTACAAATCAAGCTTGAGGGATATATATTATTGGGCTTCTAATTTACATTTTATCAATAAGAACTTATAATATATCGATTATATATATGTAAATATTCCATTGTTCAATATCACTTTGTATTTCTATGAGTTCAATTATATATGGTGAATATTACATATGCTTTAGTTTTTTTTTTTTTGGTATAATTGAATTTTTAATTATGAAGTTGTTTTCTGTTTAGAATTTTTGAAAAATAGTAGTTTTATTTTAGGAATAGTAATTAATATTCAGCTTCT
Source organism: Carex arenaria (assembly GCA_964058825.1). Taxonomy (NCBI): domain Eukaryota; kingdom Viridiplantae; phylum Streptophyta; class Magnoliopsida; order Poales; family Cyperaceae; genus Carex; species Carex arenaria. The sequence goes on along the minus strand of CAXKVW010000099.1, from coordinate 117,545 downwards.
CATCCATTCAGTTAAAATTATCTGATTAAATCGGAAAAGTTACAAATAGGTACATTGTTTATTTTCTCATTGCATCCCCCGGCCTCAAGTTCGCCTTCTTTAAAAAATGCTCACACGGAATGAAATTGTGTCTCGCAACAGGTCCATGCTTATTTTACGAGTGGGTTCAACCCTTTCCTTCATACAAGAATTTAATTTGTAGCCAAAAGCCCCAACCAATTTTGGTGTAATTACAATATAGCATAGAATAAACAAACTATTAAATGATGATGAGTAATTAAGAATGAAGAATTTACGTGACATTGAATCAAGATAAATAATTAAGGAAAGAAGTAGGTCGAATTATCAGTATGAGTCGGATGTAACATGGCTAAGAACTAAGAATTGTCGAAATTACCTAACTACTTCTATGGAGTATGGATTTATTATATAAATATAGTTGAGTGAGATTTGTTTATTTTTTATGCAAATAAGTTAAACAAACAACTCACTATCTCTAAAATTTATGTTTTCTTCAACGTAGCACACTTAATTTGTACCAAACCATGCATAGTCCCTTATGAAATTCCTCTCTAGTTCTTACTTTTTGATTCGTTACACGTTCAACTCCACAATAATGGCTACAGCAAAACAAATATAATTAGCTGTTCATTCTACTGTTCATTCTATGCATGGGTGTCAAATATAAACAAATATATTATATATTTTTTTTTCATTTGTCTTCGAATAAAGTTTGGAGCAATTGCCAATTAGCTATTATTTGTTAAACAAATACAACAATCTTGCTTTCTCTAGACCTAAATATCTTCAGTCAATTTTTCTGACAAGTTTAACATATTTTACCATTTACCCCTGCAAAAGTATTAATTATCAAACTCATTAATAATGTGTTTGGAATAAATATATATATATATATATATATGCTGCATTAGGAATAATAATCTGACCATATTGGAATACAATAGTAATGCTAGCAGAATTCTCAAATATAAAATTATATATAGAACACACACATCTTAATTAATAAGCACTGCTGTATTTAAGCAGCAACCCTTCTTGTCAAGAAAACAATATATGCGTAATTGTGAATAAATTTGTGTTTTTGCTTGGTGCCTTGCAAAAGGTGTTGGAGAAATTAAAAAATAAACAAAATATAGTTTTAAAGATAAATAATATAGACCTATTTGTAATATTAAAATTATTTTATAAAACCTTAGACTAACATATATATTAATTACTTATAGGGAGCTCCTAAATGTCCCCTTCAACAAGCCCCCATTTTTGTTCTCAAATCATGAACTAGTGGAGGAACTACTAACTATCTGGTCTTTGTTTTGTATTATTAACTCTATTGAAATTTTGGGAACATGTAAAACTTATTTTTAGTTGTTAATTAAGTTCAAGTGGTCATTTTTAGTATATATTATTATGTCTACAGATATTTTATGATTAGGTAAAATTTCATGTTATCTTTTTATAATTAGATAAGTTAGCGAACTAATTAAGAAATTTTCTTTATTCCATTTCAATTATGCTTCTTGATATATGCGTTTTCTTATTTCGGATGAGATATATATTTTGCAAATACGGATAGGTCACCATTAATTCTTCATTTATTAGATATATAATTTAGGTGTTCTAATAATCTATTTCTTCTTAATGCATTTTTTGTTAGAGGTTTCCGAATTGCTTTTGGGTAACAACTTTTACTAACCCTTTTACAGTATTTCTGAAGTAATTTTGGACATGAACTTTTCTTTCTTATGCGTAATAATTTTCTGCAAGATTTTTTTTTGTCATTCTATTTTGTCTACTAGCATTGCAGTATATTGATTAAAATTATATATAATTTATGTCATACAATAAGAAATTAGAAAGGTAATAGTGTTCATTAAATTATGTGTGTTGAGGAGTTTATTTTGGAGTTTTATTTGAGGATGAGATTTCAAGTTAAGAGGAGAATTGTTGTGTATGTCTCTCATTTCATTATATATTTTCATCAGGCTTGATTTAGCATGATGTCAGTATAGTAGGGTATTTTAGGATGTGTCAGTTATATTGTTATCTTTTTAGAGTTTTTATGTTGATATAAATTATGTTGCTATAAATTAACGGTCCAAGAAAATTGAAAGATTTTTTAAGTTGAACTAACTGTGTGGGATATACAAACATTATTCTTAGTATTTTTATGCACTTTGAAAATATAAAATAGTTATTACATGTCTAAATAAAGATATATTAAGTACATACCCGTCAATAGTATATCCTTTAATTGGGGGTGATGATATTGACACAATAATTTTTTTTATTGACACAACAAATTCAGATTTTTTATTTGTATTGACATATATATCCTTACTTCAATTCTTTTTTAGAGGAACTTTCTTTATATTAAAGATCACTAATTATTTATTTTATTTCCATAACTAAACGTCTAGTACTCTAGTAAAATTTTGAAGGGAATATTTTATTTTTCAAACTTGAGACATACCGCAACAAAAAATTTAAGCAATCATTTCTTGCAGTAAAAAAGAATATATTAAAACATTTTTTCTTTGTAGTGACTTCAGTCGACTTAGTCGAATTCGTACCATTAAATACTTCATTTCTTGCATCACATGTCGTTCTGTTTTTCTCATTCTTTATTAATTATGCATTAGGTGGTATGTACACAATTTCTATTGCTGAGTTTGGATAACAAAATGGTACAAACTACATTTGTGATATATTATCCTGATTCAATAAAAAAGATACTATAGAAACTCAATCAATTGAAAATACACTTCACCTTGACATAAAGTATTATGTAACAGAGTTGTTCGATGGAATGATTCTTCCATTTGTAAAGAATGAGCTTTTTAATTTATTATTTTCAATTCTTTGAAATTCAAATGTTTTAGGACTAAGTTTTAGTTGTGAAAATAAAACAAATAACAAATAGCCATTAATATGAAGAAATAAATTAAACATGCATGTATTTTATTAGTTCACCAACCGTATACAATTTGAGCCTTCTATACTATTTACTCCATAATTTCTTACATTAATAATTGTTTTTCTTTATTTTCTCACATGCTTAGTTTATTAAAATAAATTTGTATTTTATGTGACTTTTTATTTGGATTAAATTTAATCTAAATAATTTCGTGTCTGATATTAATTTATTATTTTTGTTGATATTTAGAGACAAATTTAAAATCTATTATTAAATTACATGACAACAAAGGATATATGACCATATAAAAAAAACATTAATAGTTTTAAAAAAATTATCCAAACATAATTGCTTGCCGGTAATATAAAGAAATACGTCAAATTAATTAAATTGTATCAATACTAGAAATAATTATTTTTTTACCACAACAAAAATTAATGAATTAAAGGGTCCATCCTAGTACTTCTCTCAATATTTGTATTTGCTTAGCAATAATAATTTTATGCTTTTATTGTAGTTTTTTTAAGTGGTGTGTTATTTTGAATTTGTATACGCGGTTATTAAAAATAAACAAAGCAATTTGAATTTGTTAAGCAAAAAATGATATATATATCATGTAGTAAAATTTATTTATATATATATATTTCTCATACCAACTAAATATATTGAAACAAAAAAGTACCGAAACACATATGTAACAAAAATTAAAACTATTGATGTACAATACAAGTAGAGATGTATGGGTTAATATTCATTTTTTGTTGTTATTTAAAATTAGATGAAGATCTAACATTGAAAAATATATAGTAACTAATAAATTAATGGTCCTCAGAAGATTACATAATTACCAGATCAAAAATAGCATTTGAAAAATATATATGAAGGGTAAAATTGTCTATAAAATTTGAAAATTTGAAATTGTTGTGTTAATGCATAAGATGTTATTGTGCTAATACGAGCAGCCTTTAATTGGTCTTTTCTATTTCTAGATACATACCCGTCTAAATAAAGATATATTAAGTGTGTTCTATTTCTATCCTCTTTATTTCCTTATTTGACTGGCCTAAGGAGGTTACATCCAGTCACAATATATACTACCTTATTTCCTCTTTTCTTCTTCAATTGCTTAATCTGTCCTGCAGTCTTGCTCCGGTATACCCATTTTCTCATCCCTTAATACTCAATTGACAGCGCAAGTCCAGGTAAGTATTAGAGAATAATTAAGCATTGGGACATTCGTTTTTGTTCTTATTTTATGGTTTTCACTTTCTCTTGAGTTGATTTTATGTTATACAATTTGTACTTGTGCCCTTCTTTTTCTTAATATGGCAAACTTGAATGTCTTTCAAATATTCTCTCGTTGACAATATGACGGTTTACTGTTGTTTTAAGATTGTCTAAAAAGTAATTTTACTTCTAGAATTATGTCTTTCGCAACTTATAACTGTTTTTTTTTTCTTCATGAATTAGCCAATCATACATGAATTGAAGAAAATTACACATTTTCTCTAAGGATAGTTCCACTTTGAATCCTTCAAATTTTTTGTTTGTGACAAATATCCACTTGAACTTCTAATCTTTACAAATAAGGCTTAGATGCATTTCAACACAAGAGTATATTAGGAAACAAACAAATTTCAATGATAAATTATCTTTCCTTATATTTAAAGACAATTAGTTATATATAGGTGACTAATAATTTCATTACATCTTATACAAACTTCAAGTAGCAATCTAGATAGGAGAGATGATGCAGACGACCAACCATATCGCATTTCGAGTTCCTGATACAAGGCAAAACGATGGGTATCGAGTGGTACATCTGCCCGACAACATACCACCCAGGCATCGCCAGGCCTACATGTTAGCTATGCAGGGTTATCTTTACGAAGATCCAGCTCCGCATTCTAATGCCAATGATATGCAAAGACAATCATCAAATAATACTGGGATTATGACGTTTTACCCACCACCTGAGGTGCTTGGGACCGACAACGCGACTCAGAGTGGTGGTAGACCCGCAGCCCAACATGTGCTCAATTCCTTGCCAGATGTTCTTCTGAGCGATGCTAGTGCAGAAGAATGTACAATATGTTTGGAGAACATATGTACGCTAGATGATGAAGGGGTGACAAGTTTGCCTTGCGACCATCTATTTCACAAAAATTGCTTCATGTTGTGGCTTAGCCATAACAACACATGCCCCCTTTGCCGCTTCAATCTCCCCACAGATGAAGTTTCAAATCAAGCTTGAGGGATATATATTATTGGCCTTGTAATTTACATTTTATCAATAAGAACTTATAATTATATCGATTATATATATGTAAATATTACATTGTTCAATATCACTTTGTATTTCTATGAGTTGAATTATGGTAAATATTACATATCCTTCAGTTTTTTTTTTTTGGGTATAATTGAATTTTTAGTTATGAAGTTGTTTTCTGTTTAGAATTTTTGAAAAATAGTAGTTTTATATTAGGAATAGTAATTAATATTCAGCTTCTCATCCATTCAGTTAAAATTTTCTGATTAAATCGGAAAAAGTTACAAATAGGTACATTATTTATTTTCTCGCAACAGGTCCATGCTTATTTTACCAGTGGATTCAACCCTTTCCTTCATAGAAGAATTTAATTTGTAGCCAAAGGCCCACACCAATTTTATTGTAATAACAATATAGCATAGAAATAAACAAACTATTAAATGATGATGAGTAAGAATGAAGAATATACGAGACATTGAATGAAGATAAATAAATAAGGAAAGAAGTAGATCGAATTATCAGTATGAGTCGGATGTAACATGGCTAAGAACTAAGAATTGTCGAAATTACCTGACTACTTCTATGGAGTATGGATTTTTTATATATAGTTCAGGGAGATTTGTATATTTTTGATGCAAATAAATTAAACAAACCATGCATTAGTCCCTTGTGAATTTCTTCTCTTGTTCATACATTTTGATTCTTTACACGTTCAACTCCACAATAATGGCTCCAGCAAAACCCACAAGTTTACTGTTCATTCTATGCATGGGTGTCAAATATAAACAAATATAATTATATTTTTTTTCATTTGTCTTCGAATAAAGTTTGTAGCAATTGCCAATTAGCTATTATTTGTTAAACAAATACAACAATCTTGCTTTCTCTAAACCTAAATATCTTCAGTCAATTTTTCGGACAAGTTTAACATGCATATTTTACCATTTACCACTGCAAAAGAATTAATTATCAAACTCATTAATAATGTATTTGGAATAAATATATATATATGCTGCATTAGAATAATAATCTGACCATATTGGAATACAATTGTAATGCTAGCAGAATTCTCAAATATAAAATTTTATATATAACACACACATCTTAATAAGAACTGTTGTATTTAAGCAACAACCCTTCTCGTCAAGAAAAAAATATATGCGTAATTGTGAATAATTTTTTTTTTTTTTTTGCTTCGTGCTATGCATGGTGTTGGAGAAATTACAAAATAAACAAAATATAGTTTTAAAGATAAATAATATAGACCGATTTGTAATATTAAAATTATTTTATAAAACCTTACGACTAACATATATATTAATTACTTATAGGGAGCTCCTAACTATCCCCTCAATAATCCCTCATTTTTTTTCTGAAATCATGAACTAGTGGAGGAACTACTATCTGGTCATTGTTTTGTATTATTAACTCTATTGAAATTTTGGGAATATGTAAAACTTATTTTTAGTTGTTATTTAAGTTCAAGTGGTCATTTTTAGTATATATTATTATGTCTACAGATATTTTATGATTAGGTAAAATTTCATGTTATCTTTTTATAATTAGATATGTTAGCGAAATAATTAAGAAATTTTGTTTATTCCATTTCAATTATGCTTCTTGATATATGCGTTTTCTTATTTCGGATGAGATATATATTGAGATATATATTTTGCCAATACGGATAGGTCACCATTAATTCTTCATGTTATTAGATATATAATTTAGGTGTTCTAATAATCTTTTTCTTCTTAATGCATTTTTTTTGTTAGAGGTTTTTGAATTGCTTTTGGGTAACAACTTTTACTAACACTTTTACAGTATTTCTGAAGTAATTTTGGACATGAACTTTTCTTTCTTATGCGTACTAATTTTCTGCAAGATTTTTTTTGTCATTCTATTTTGTCTACTAGCACTGCAGTATATTGATTAAAACTATATATATAATTTATGTCAAACAATAAGAAATTAGAATGGTAATAGTGTTCATTAAATATTTATGGGTGTTGAGGAGTTTATTTTGGAGTTTTATTTCAGGATGAGATTTCAAGTTAAGGGGAGAATTGTTGTGTATGTCTTTCATCTCATTATATATTTTCATTAGGCTTGATTTAGCATGATGTCAGTATAGTAGGGTATTTTAGGATGTGTCAGTTATATTGTTATCTTTTTAGAGTTTTTATGTTGATATAAATTATGTTGCTATAAATTAACGGTCCAAGAAAATTGAAAGATTTTTTAAGTTGAACTAACTGTGTGGGATATACAAACATTATTCTTAGTATTTTTATGCACTTTGAAAATATAAAATAGTTATTACATGTCTAAATAAAGATATATTAAGTACATACCCGTCAATAGTATATCCTTTAATTGGGGGTGATGATATTGACACAATAATTTTTTTTATTGACACAACAAATTCAGATTTTTTATTTGTATTGACATATATATCCTTACTTCAATTCTTTTTTAGAGGAACTTTCTTTATATTAAAGATCACTAATTATTTATTTTATTTCCATAACTAAACGTCTAGTACTCTAGTAAAATTTTGAAGGGAATATTTTATTTTTCAAACTTGAGACATACCGCAACAAAAAATTTAAGCAATCATTTCTTGCAGTAAAAAAGAATATATTAAAACATTTTTTCTTTGTAGTGACTTCAGTCGACTTAGTCGAATTCGTACCATTAAATACTTCATTTCTTGCATCACATGTCGTTCTGTTTTTCTCATTCTTTATTAATTATGCATTAGGTGGTATGTACACAATTTCTATTGCTGAGTTTGGATAACAAAATGGTACAAACTACATTTGTGATATATTATCCTGATTCAATAAAAAAGATACTATAGAAACTCAATCAATTGAAAATACACTTCACCTTGACATAAAGTATTATGTAACAGAGTTGTTCGATGGAATGATTCTTCCATTTGTAAAGAATGAGCTTTTTAATTTATTATTTTCAATTCTTTGAAATTCAAATGTTTTAGGACTAAGTTTTAGTTGTGAAAATAAAACAAATAACAAATAGCCATTAATATGAAGAAATAAATTAAACATGCATGTATTTTATTAGTTCACCAACCGTATACAATTTGAGCCTTCTATACTATTTACTCCATAATTTCTTACATTAATAATTGTTTTTCTTTATTTTCTCACATGCTTAGTTTATTAAAATAAATTTGTATTTTATGTGACTTTTTATTTGGATTAAATTTAATCTAAATAATTTCGTGTCTGATATTAATTTATTATTTTTGTTGATATTTAGAGACAAATTTAAAATCTATTATTAAATTACATGACAACAAAGGATATATGACCATATAAAAAAAACATTAATAGTTTTAAAAAAATTATCCAAACATAATTGCTTGCCGGTAATATAAAGAAATACGTCAAATTAATTAAATTGTATCAATACTAGAAATAATTATTTTTTTACCACAACAAAAATTAATGAATTAAAGGGTCCATCCTAGTACTTCTCTCAATATTTGTATTTGCTTAGCAATAATAATTTTATGCTTTTATTGTAGTTTTTTTTAAGTGGTGTGTTATTTTGAATTTGTATACGCGGTTATTAAAAATAAACAAAGCAATTTGAATTTGTTAAGCAAAAAATGATATATATATCATGTAGTAAAATTTATTTATATATATATATTTCTCATACCAACTAAATATATTGAAACAAAAAGGTACCGAAACACATATTTAACAAAAATTAAAACTATTGATGTATAATACAAGTAGAGATGTATGGGTTAATATTCATTTTTTGTTGTTATTTAAAATTAGATGAAGATCTAACATTGAAAAATATATAGTAACTAATAAATTAATGGTCCTCAGAAGATTACATAATTACCAGAACAAAAATAGCATTTGAAAAATATATATGAAGGGTAAAATTGTCTATAAAATTTGAAAATTTGAAATTGTTGTGTTAATGCATAAGATGTTATTGTGCTAATACGAGCAGCCTTTAATTGGTCTTTTCTATTTCTAGATACATACCCGTCTAAATAAAGATATATTAAGTGTGTTCTATTTCTATCCTCTTTATTTCCTTATTTGACTGGCCTAAGGAGGTTACATCCTGTCACAATATATACCACCTTATTTCCTCTTTACTTCTTCAATTGCTTAATCTGTCCTGCAGTCTTGCTCCGGTATACCCATTTTCTCATCCCTTAATACTCAATTGACAGCGCATGTCCAGGTACGTATTAGAGAATAATTAAGCATTGGGACATTCTTTTTTGTTCTTATTTGATGGTGTTCACTTTCTCTTGAGTTGATTTTATGTTGTACAATTTGTACTTGTGCCATTCTTTTTCTGAATATGGCAAACTTCAATTAATGTCATTCAAATATTCTCTCGTTCACAATATGAAGGTTTACTGTTGTCTTAAGATTGTCTAAAAAGTAATTTTACTTCTAGAATTATGTCATTCGCAACTTATATCAGTTTTTTTTTTCTTCATGAATTAGCTAATCATACGTGAATTGAAGAAAAGTGCACATTTTCTCTAAGGATAGTTCCACTTTTAATCCTTCAAATTTTTTGTTTGTGACAAATATCCACTTGAACTTCTAATCTTTACAAATAAGGTTTAGTTGCATTTCAAAACAAGAGTATATTAGGAAACAAACAAATTTCAATGATAACTAATATTTCCTTATATATAAAGACAATTAGTTATATATGAGTGACTAATATTTTCATTACATCCTATACAGACTTAAATTAAGCAATCAAGATAGGAGAGATGATGCAGACGACCGACCATATCGCTTTTCGAGTCCCTGATACAACACAAATTGATGGGTACCGAGTGGTATATCTGCCCAACAACATACCACCCAGGCATCGCCAGGCCTACATGTTAGCTATGCAGGGTTATCTTTACGAAGATCCAACTCCGCATTCTAATGCCAATGATGTGCAAAGACTGGCATAAAATAATAGTGGGATTATGACATTTTACCCACCACCTGAGGTGCTTGGGACCGATAATGCGACTCAGAGTGGTGGTAGACCCGCAGCCCAGCATGTTCTCAATTCCTTGCCAGATGTTCTTCTGAGCGATGCTAGTGCAGAAGAATGTACAATTTGCTTGGAGAACATCTGTACGCAAGATTACGAAGCGGTGACAAGTTTGCCTTGCAACCACCTAGTTCACAAAAATTGCATCATGTTGTGGCTAACCAACAACAACACATGCCCCCTTTGTCGCTTCAATCTCCCCACAGATGAAGTTGCACATCAATCTTGATGGATACATATTATTGGGCTTGTAATTTTCTATTTATCAATAAGAACTTACAATTATATCGATTATATGTAAATGTTCCATTGTTTAATATCACTTTGTATTTTTATGAGTTGAATTATGGTGAATATTACATATCATTTAATTTTTTCTTTGGTATAATTGAATTTTTAGTTATGAAGGTGTTTTCTGTTTAGAATCTTTGAAAAATAGTAGTTTCATATTAGGATTAGTAATTAATATTCAACTTCTCATCTATTAAGTTAAAATTATCGGATTAAATCGGGAAAGTTGCAATTAGGTACTTTAATTGGAGTACATTGTCTACTTTCTCATTCCCCCCCCCACCCCGCCCCCCGCCCCCCGCGCGCCATAAGTTCTCCTTCTAAGATAATCATAGTTGTGGTCGGCATCGAAAAATGTCTTAATTTATTCTATGAAACATCGTTGCTAGTTCTTATCAGCTGCATCCATGCTGTTTGAAATCACCGGACGTGTACATCATCCTATTGTTGTTCCAATACATTTGTAGGAACCGTACTACAGATTTCATATTTCGTGCAAGAACAAATATCTTAGGTCCTTTAATCTGTTGGAGATACAGGAGGCGAACTGGAGGCGACCTATTTCGAACATGGACCAAATTTCTCTGGCCTGGAACTAAAGGGGAGCAGATCTCTGGCCTGGAACTAAAGGAACGTCCGAATGGAGCACCACCATTAAAGGAAGGAAATGGCAATCAACCACCAGAGTAAGAGTGGACAATAGTAAAGCGAAAGCATTACATGTGAAAGGCACAAAATCATAAGTACATCAATCCTCATCTTGTGTGATTTCAAAAAATCGTCATCTTGAAAAGAAGCTACAAATGTTAAGAGGGCAGGGCAAGTGCTATAGATGTCAAGAGAGAGGGCACATGCAAGCACAGTGAAGAAACAACGAGGACATACATCGGGAAGATGCAAAGAGAAGAGGCACACCCATGGCAGGAATATAAATAGGTCTCAAAGAAACACCACAGCTCTAACAGCTCAAAATAGGGGAGAAAACAAACACACCCAAAACACTCAAACCAAAGAATAAGATAAAATTGAAAGAAAAGAAGAGAGTATGGATAATTGGCAAACAATGCCCATGATGCCCGCACTTCAGGATGTTATCTGTCTGCTGGGAGGCAACAGTATCTCCAGAACAAATAAAAGGACCAAAGATATTTGTTCTTGTTCAAAATATGAAATCTGTAGTACGGTTGCTACAAAAGTATTGGAACAACAACAGAATGATGTACACATCCTGTGATTTCAAACTGCATGGAAGCAGCTGATAAGAACCAGCAATGATGTTTCATACAATAAATTCAGACATTTTAATATTATGATACCGGCCACAAGTAATGATTATCTCTGAAGGCAAACTTGAGGCGGGGGGACGCAATGAGAAAATAAACAAAGTACTCAAATCAATGTACCTATTTGTAACTTTTCTGATTTAATCTGATAATTTTAACTGAATGGATAAGAAGTTGAATATTAACTACTATTACTAAAATGAAACTACTAATTGTCTTAAATACTCAACAGAAAACACCTTCATAACTAAAAATTCAGTTATACCAAAGCAAAAGGAAATGTAATATTCACCATAATTCAACTCATAGAAATACAAACTGATATTAAACAATGGATTATTTACATATATATAATCGATATAATCATAAGTTTATATTGATAAATTGCAAGTAAATAAAATTGAAAGCCCAACGATATATATATATCCCTCATGCTTGATGTACAATTTCTTGGATCTATTAGTTGTTTTCGGTAGGAATAAGACATTTTGTTTGAATAAGTTGTCAACAAAATCATTGTGTTCATTGCAAGATCATTCGGGAAGGTGAAGATCATTCGGCCAAGAAAGGTCTCGCTCATGTTACTCCATACCTCGTGACCTTTGCATGTGAATTGAGTTCATTGCACCAACCTCATTTGATAGTATCTCGTTAGTCTCGCCACTTTCCATGCAAATTGTGGTCTCTCTAAAAAAAATTATTCATGGAAAATAATTGTTTATTATGTTATTTGTTTGTTTGCTTCATCCGATATATATATTACAAGAATATGTTTTATGCACTTAAAGGATCGTTGTCTAATTTGAATCAAATTTATCATCTTACATAGGTGGCATTGAATATGTCGGTTCATCATTCCATAGAAAATTTCATCGCATTATGGCATCTATGGCATTTATTTCATCGATGCTTCTGAATTATACAAAAACAAAGTTTATTATATATATAAATTGTGAAACAAAAATATAAAATAATTTTTGGCAGCTAATAAATTGAACTGTACATAATGATTTCTAGAAAGGGTTTGGTATGATAGAAGTTCAGAAATCCATATTTGTTCCTGTTATGAAAACGGATTTATCATGAAAGAATAAGCTTGATATGTATAGAAAGCGTAAGGTGGATATTGGTGTATGCCTTCGTGGAAATGAATCTGCTGTTATTCCAAAGGGATAACAGGATGCTGTTATTCCTGTCCCAACTATTCAAAGTTTTCTATGCACAAATCTCAAGGAATTTATTTTTCATGAGAGAATCTCGAAAAAAGATCAACGGCCAAAATCGGAATAACATGATCCCGTTCTCCCTTTGGAATAACAGCAGATTTATTTCCTGCCTTCATTATTTGTTCTTTTATCTGGTAATTGATGCCCGTGATATAGTTGCATAGCTTTAAACCTCGACGGAGAAGGAATTAAAATTTAGAGAAAGATCAAGTCTTTTAGATCTATATTACCGTAGAGGTCCCAGTTGACTCTCTAATTTAGATATGCGCAGGATCTATCTTCTGTCAAATTAAAAAGCAATTAATTAATATTTTGTGCTTTTCGAAAATTTAAACAAATAATTAGAAATAGAATGACAAAAAGATATTAAGCAAAAATTTACCTGAGAGCCATGCTTCTTATTAATAGGTCTCACACTGCATCCAAAAAGGAACAAATTAAACAAAAATATCAGATATTAAACGATTTTAAATAATAACTGCAACGCATGATAATAGCAATAAATTTTACCTAAACCCAAAATTTCTCTAAACCCAATAATTCCAAACAAAAAAAAGAATACAACAAATTAATGATATCTCTTTTAATTGCAAAAGCACCACAACCATCGTTAAATCATACACCGTGCACTAATTGATTCTTTGTCACTTTCATTTTTTATGTTAAAAAATACACTTTGTCTATTTTTTTCAATTTTCTCCAATATCTTATACAAGCCACAGGTAAGAACAAAACTTTATCCACAATTACACATATGTTAGATTATTGATAAGCAAGTTTAATTTGCTTCTTAAAATATAGCAGTTAGAAAGGATTCTATGTGATGTGGGTTCTATAAATAATTTGATGGTTAAGAAGTCATGCCGTTTGAAACATGCAACTAACTCAATAATCACACTTTCTTTGATGTCACACTAAATCACACTTATTATTTTTTCTTTCTATTTGTTATTATTATTTGAAAAATTCTTTTAAATCTTCTTTTCATTTCTAAATTTAAGTTTATCTTTTTAAATTACACTAGTTAATATACATATATAAGTTAACTTGCATGGGAAAATTTGTAATACACAAATGTTGACTTAATTACATTAGCTACAAAATTAATATTACCAATTAAACACTAGCTAAATTGGAATGTGAATATTAGCCATGTTAATTGTAACTAAAAAAAATTGATATATAAATGGCATTGAAATAAATTTAAAAATAATCATTTTTCCCCGTAATTTTGTGTAATGGTGTCCAAGATGTGTTTGGTCTCACCAATTATTTGTTAGTAAACAAATATCCGAATATGTATAAATTGATAATTAATTACATTAGTGACCCAATTTAAGATTAACCTATCGAATAATTGCTTCATCTATTTTTTTTGTTTAATTTATAATTAAAAAATAATTTATATCTCATAGTTCAACTAAATTAACAAAATAAGTAACAAGTAATAATGGTCCAACAATTAGTAGTCGGATCTTTCATTATATATGCCTTTCGGAGGATCCAAATATAAGGCCGCAATATACGGCCCAAGAAGACCTCTCTGCCAATCATCCACAATTCACATCCATCGACCATTGAACAATCAGTGAACTACAAAAACACACATAGGTTGATTTTTTTTTTCTTTTTACTGGTACCAACGCGAGAGGAGTCATGGTTTATATTCTTAAATATGCTCATTTAGGTATTTGACAGATTGACATATTCAAATGAAGTTGCGGTTTCTTTATTTTATTTTATTTTGCAAATTTAGAAGTGTAAATATGATATTAAGTTAAAAGGTGAAATGCCTCAATTACGTAATTTCAAGGTTTCTGAAGAAAAAAAAAAAAGTCATGAGGAATAATCTGTAAACCTTGAATTTGGTACGTACCATATGTAAACCACCATATATGTATTGTGGTACGGTACTTAGTAAAAAAATGTTACATATTTTGTTTATAAATGACTGCCCTGTTTCAGACATATGGTTCTGTAGCATGATTTATATACGATAAATTCATAATATTCTAATCATTTATTTCAAATAATATCATATCTCAAATTCAAAAAAAATATGGTCTGGCCTCATATGCAATGCTATGCATTCATGTGTTGAGAAAATAAATAATCATGCATTCATACCTTAATTTTCAAAATAATAACAACTAACTATAGTTAGACAAACAAACTAGGGACCGACAACTATTAATCAAGGAACTAGCAATCAAGCAAAATGAATCATGTTTCAATTAATGCTTAACCAAATTATTGTAATCATACCATGATCTAATCTCAGAAATTGATAGGAAAACCATTAATAACCAGACTAAAGATTTATGCATGCTTGTCTAAATTATAACACCTTCTTGTCTGAAGTTTGTCACCAGACATATCAAATTTAGATGATAACTAATCAATGGCTGTATTTTTCACCAGACTAAAGGTTTATTGAAGCATGTGACTTGTTCAATGGCTATAGTTTTTAGAGCTTCAACTAATGGGGGTATCTGCGGTTTGGTTGGATATCGGTAGAGAATCCAAGAAGGTTCGGTCTAGCTTCGTAATTTGATGTGGTAGGGTAAACATACTGCATCCTATGAGAAGTACCAACCTGAATATTATTTGTATGACAGAGATACAACAAATAATTATTTTTTTGTATAAACACCCATGTAACATTTTTTTACAAAGTACCGTACCACAATACATATATCATATATGGTGGTTTATCATGGCAAATTAAAGGTTTACAGATTATCCCTCACGACTTCCTTTTTCTTCAGAAACCTTGAAATTACATAATTTAGATAAGGAATTTATGCATTACACCATTTAACCATAATATCATATATATTTACCCTTCTATATCTACAAAAATAAAAAAGGAAAAATAACTTTACTTCAATACCATGACTTGTCTCGCGTTGGTACCAGGAAAAGAAAAAAAAGTCTACCTATCGGTGTTTTTGAAGTTTACTGATTCTCTTTATGGATTGTTCAATGACGGATGGATGTGAATTGTGATTGATGATTGGGAGAGAGATCTTCTTGGGCCGTATATTTGGGCCTTAATTTGGATCTTCCCAAAGGGGATATCTAATGAAAGACCCAACTAGTAATTGTTGGACCATTATTACTTGCTACTTATTTTGTTAATTTAGTTGAACTATGAGATATAAATTAATCTTTGACATGCTTATTTTAAATTGGGTCACTAAAGTAATTTTCAATTTATACATATCGGAAATTTGTTTACTAATAAATAATTGGTGCGATCGACCAAACAATCTTCCAAAGCAGGCGACTACTTGTATGCACGCCTCATACAACCTGTTACACAGAATTTCGGGGAAAAATGATTATTTTTAAATTTATTTAAATGCTATTTATATATTAAATTTTGTTTAGTTACAATTAACATGGCATGCACATTCCTATTTTGTTAGTGCTATTAATTTTTTAGCTAATGCAATTAAGTCAACCTTTTTGTATTACAAATATTCCCATCCTAGTTAAATCACATATGTAAACTAGTGTAATTTAAAAACATAAACTTATAAAATTTAGAAATTAAAAGAAGGTTTAGAAGAAATTATCAAATAATAATAACAAAGAGGAAAGAAAAAATAATTAATAAGTTGATTTAGTGTGACAGTTTCTGTGATTATTGAGTTAGTTGCATGTTTCAAACAGCATGATTTCTTAACCATCATATATTATATATAGAACCCACATCAGATAGAATTCTTTATAAGAACTGCTATATTTTAAGAAGCAAATTAAAGTACCTTTTGCTCATCAATAATCTAAGACATGTATAATTGTGGATTAAGTTTTAGTTCTTTGCCTGGTGGCTTGTATAAGATATTGGAGAGAATTGAAAACAATAAACAAAGTGTATTTTTTTACATAAAAACTGAAAGTGACAAATCAAGGATCGATGAGTGCACGGTAGATGCATGGACGATGGTTGTGGCGCTTTTCCTATTAAAAGGAACATAATTAAATTGCAGTAGTCTTTTTTTGTTTGGTATTATTGAGTTCAGAGAAATTTTGGGATTAGGTAAAATTTCTTGTTATTAATTATCATTCGTTCCAGTTATTATTTAAAATCTTTAAATCTGATCTCTTTTTTTTTTTTTGGGCGCAGTGTGAGGGCTATTAATAAGAAGAATGGCTCTCAGGTAAATTCTTGCTTAATATCTCTTTGTCATTCTATTTCTTATTTATTTAAATTTTCTAAGAGAACAAAATTTGATTGATTGTTTTTTAACTTGACAGGAGATGGATCCAGAGCAGATCAGAGGAATTTTGCATGATTAGCGAGGCAATCAAAGAGAAGCATCACCAGGTGGCATTTAATAGCGAATTTAAGCTAGCTACAGACAAGAAAAATGTGGTTAAGTTCCACCCACGTTTTGCATCTCTGACGAGAGATATTTTGCTATTAAGGCGAGCACTGATAAAGGCGATTTAAGGCAGTTAGGTCTGACACTCTCGACCGATAGTGATTCTGTGCTAGTTTGGGAGTTTGACTTCAGTCCATTCCACTATCTAGCTGATATGGAAGAGAACTCTCCGAGGTGATGGGTCATTATATCAACAGTTATTTTTTTCTCGGTCCTCTCGTCTGGTCTTCTAGACATGTCATATTTTTCAAACCATATTTAATTTTTGTAGTGGTTGATGTTGAAAATAGCAAAAAAAAAAAAAAAAATTGAGTTTCTATATATGTTTCTTCTCTCCTGGCCTCCCACCGCCTCAATTTGCTCTTGTGATTTCGCCAGTACGTAGCTGTGGCCTGCATCCAAAATGCCTCCATAAAGGGTGTGAAAAATCTTTGCTTGACTTATCTGGTGCTCCATGCTATATGAAAATCACACGATATGTAAACTTTTTTTCATGGACACACATGTAACTATGCATCAAGTATTTGGATCTTCATAATTATCCCCGCACAACCATCCTCTATTATCCCCCTATTAATTTTTATAACTACTAAGAGAACCACTAAAAACTTAAAAATTACTTATTTCCCTCTCTAAATTTTAAAATTACATATTTCCCTTTCTAAACTTTAAAAACTCACATATTTACCCATTTTATTATCTTTTGTAATAAAACCAATTTTAAATTTATAAAATACCCCTTTATTAAAAGTATAAAATGTAATATTGAACTCAAATTTGAATTTGAAGGGTTTTTCTACTGTCTGATCCACACACATCACAGTAAGATCTATGCGTTTTCGCTTCAACATTCGTGTTGATGGAGCGCACACATATCTTAAAGCAATTTTTATATGCATGCATTGCATTAAGATATGTGCATGTTGCTTCAATATTCATGCGTGTTAGCTTTAAGATTCGTGCTAACCTAGTCCACACAGAACTTAAAGCAATTTGGATGGTAAGGAACCTTTCGGATTCAAATTGGGGTCATATGGATGTTTTATGCTTTTTAATAAAAAAAGGGTAAAATGGATATTTTATGTATTTAGAATGTGTTTTAATATAAAATATAATAAAATCGGTAAATATGTGAGTTTTTGAAGTTTAGAGGGGGAAATACGTAATTTCTAAATTTAGAGGGGGAAATATGTAATTTCAAAGTTTTTTAGGGGTATACGTGAAATTCTCCCAAAGCATTAATACTAGTGGACAATGTACTTTTAGTATCAACACATTAGCAGACAGAGAGAAAACGCGATACTAATATATATCTGGAACAGGCAAAAGTTGAAAGCCAACATGGAAATTAGGTATCAGGAACGGTCATTTACAAAGAACCGTTTCTGATTGGGCAGAACAAATCAGGAACAGACGTTCTGATAGTGGACTATCAGAATCAATTCTTCATAAACGACCGCTCCTGATAGTCCAGACTCTATCAAGAACGGTTATTTATTAAGGACCATTCATGATTATCGTTAATTAAGAACGGTTAGTATTTAGCCAATCCTAAAATCTTAATGACCTCCTGACAAACCTAACCATTCCAGTGCGCTCATAACTCGGGCTTCCTGATAGTCCAGACTCTCTCTGTCTCCATCTCTCTCTCATTCTCCGTCTCTCTCTAGGTCGTACCTCTTGCGCCACTAGTCGCGTCGCACCTCTCGAGCCACCCGGTGTGTGGCACCTAGCTCCGCCTCTCTCCGCGCATCTCTCTTCCTCAGGCCTCGCCTCTCTCCGCGCAGCAGCCATCTCGCCGGGCCGTGCACCACCACTGACAGGTTTGATTTTATCCAAGATTTCAATGTGGTGCTCATGATCAATGGGTCAGTATATACTCGTTTCAATAATATTTTGTTATAACATGCTGTTACTACTAGTTAAGTAATTGGATGTGAACCATTTTCTTTTTATATACCTTTTTCATAACTCTCAGATCCTTGTTATAATTATTCCAAGTTTTTCCACATCATAACCTCATCACTTGTGCTACTAAACAATTTGCATGAATTAGACTTTATACTTGCATGCAGGTTGGGTGCTACACCATTTATGGATCTGATGATTGCTGCCAGAAAGGCTATTAGAGGACTCCAAGGAGTACTTGGATTTGCAGTGGACCGAATCAAACGGTGTCTAAACTACTCTAGTTCCAATGCCTCTCCCATAAATGTGGTAGGGTAAACATACTGCATGCATCCTATGAGAAGGACTAACCTGAATATTATTTGTATGACAGAGATACAACAAATAATTATATTTTTTATAAACACACATGTAACATTTTTATACAAAATAGTGTACCACAATATATATATGATATATGGTGGTTTATCATGGTACCAAATTCAAGGTTTACAGATTATCCCTCATGACTTTCTTTTTCTTCAGAAACCTTGAAATTACGTAATTTAGATAAGGAATTTATGCATTTCATCACCTTTTAAACATAATATCATATTAACCCTTCTAAATTTACAAAAAATAAAAATAAAAAAACCATAACATCATTTGAGTTTGTCAATCTGTAAAATACTTAAATGAGCATAAGAATATAAACCTTGACTCGTCTCGCGTTGGTACTAGTAAAAAAACAAAACAAAAAAATCTACCTATCGGTGTTTTTGGAGTTCACTGATTCTCTTTATGGGTTGTTCAATGGTGGATGGATTTGATGATTGGGAGAAAGATCTTTCTTGGGCCGTATATTTGGGCCTTATATTTGGATTGTCCAAAAGGGGATATATATATATAATGAAAGATCCGACTACTAATTGTTGGACAAGTAATTACTTTGTATTTTGTTCATTTAGTTTAACTTTGGGATATACATTAATCTTCAATTATTTATAAATAGGAAAAATAGATGAGGCAATTATTCGACAGGCCAATTTTAAATTGGGTCACTAATGTTATTATCAATTTATACATATTTGGAAATTTGTTACTAATAAATAATTAGTGCGACCAAACACATCTTCCAAAACAGGCGACTACAAGTATGCACGCCTCATACAACCTGTTACACAAAATTTTTGGGAAAAAATGATTATTTTTAAATTTATTTAAATGCTATTTATATATCAAATTTTGTTTAGTTACAATTAACATGGCTTAATATTCACCTTCCTATTTAGCTAGTGTTGGGTGATATTAATTTTTTAGCTAATGTAATTAAGTTAACATTTTTGCATTAAAAATATTCCCAATGCATGCTAGTTAAATCTTATATGTAAACTAGTGTAATTTAAAAAGATAAACTTAAATTTAGAAATTCAAAGAAGATTTAAAAGGAAATTATCAAATAACAATAACAAAGAGGAAAGAAAAAAAATAGTGCGATATAGTTTTACAACAAAGAAAGTGTGATTATTGAGTTAGTTGCATGTTTCAAATGGCATGAATTCTTAACCGTCAAATTTATATATAGAACCCACATCACTAGCTTGGGATCCTTTATAAAAATGCTATATTTTAAGAAGCAAATTAAATTTTCTCATCAATAATCTAACATATGTATAATTGTGGATAAAGTTATTATTCTTGCCCGGTGGCTTGTATATAAGATATTGGAGAAAATTGAAAAAGTCACAAAAAGTGTATATTTTAACAGAAAAAATGAAAGTGACAAAGAATCGATGAGTGCAGGGAGTTCTTGCAGTTGAAAGGAATATAATTTAGTTGCATTAGTCTTTTTTGTGTTTGGTATTATTGTGTTTAGAGAAATTTATGGATTAGGTAAAACTTCTAGTTAATATCATGCATTCCAGTTATTATTTAAAATCGTTTAATATCTGATCTTTTTTTTTGTTCTTTTTTGGGTGTAGTGTGAGGCCCATTAATAAGAAGCATGACTCTCAGGTAAACTTTTGCTTAATATCTATATGTCATTCTATTTCTAATTTGATTGATTAATTTTTCTAAGAGCACAAAATATTGATTGATTGCTTTTTAATTTGACAGGAGATGCATCCTGAGCATATAAAGCAACAAATATCTAAATTAGAGAGTTATCTAGGACCTCTACGGTCCACGATTCCAACTTCCAGGACTGGACCTATGCTTGTTTATTTAGTTTTAATCTTGGTTAAGACTAATAATAAAGGAATAAATGTTAGCTTATTTATTTAGTTCATTCGTCATTGGGTTTGTATGCTTATTTATATTATGTGTGAGTGGTTGGTGATAAATCATGCTTATTATTTGTTATATAAATTAAGTTCAATATATTCCAGTTCTTAAAATAACACCCAAGGAGTTCTGATGCTAATTAATTTATAAAGTACATCAGAAATTAAGTAGTGTTTTTATTTTAATCTTCAAAATTGGTATTTATTTATGTATTTATTTTTGGAAAATCAAAATTTGCAAGTGTTTTTATTTTAATCTTCAAAATTGGTATTTATTTATGTATTTATTTTTGGAAAATCAAAATTTGCAAGTGTTGGTAATTCGGATAGGTTTTACGATTGTAATTTCAAATATTAATCCCTACCCGATACACCTAAATAGATCCAAGAATTAATAATGCCAATCCTGTTAATATTATTGTTCTACACATATAAATGTTTGACTTATATATATTGTATTTTTTTTTTTCTAAAACTTATTATATGTGCAAGATTTTAGATTAATGTCTATGTTTTGAAAGTCTTTCATCAATCCTCATTGATCACTTTAGTTAGACAATCATACATAACAGTATATAATTCATAATTATATCAAATATATGTTCAACCCAACAGAATTATGTACAATTACAAAAGAGCCCAACAAAACATAAATTGCCTAATTGTACCATATTCCTCAACCAAAAAAAAATAATTGCTCTATTGCCATAAGTAGAAAAGGAAAGGTAAATCTGTCAAAAAACATATATGCTAATTGTCTCCGGCTTGTGTATCCTAATTGTCTTCGGCTTCTGTATCTCCACATTATATATATTTTGTTAATTGTGTATCTCCGACCGGCATGCCGCGACATGGTTATTTGGGATCGTCTCCTTTTTGCAGGGAGCAGAAAGAGTGAATTTTTCGCTGTGGCAGCTTCAAAGAATTCCACCAAGATTAATACCCAAATTATTTTTACCCATTATCACCATGAACTTGTAAAGTTTTAATGAAATCCCCCATACATAGCTTATCAAGCTTCTTAACAACAGATTTCAACTCCTTCAAATCTTTATCAGGAGAAAACATATTTTTAACCATCTTACCAGATGAGGAGGCGATTTCACTAACCTTACCCTTTCCTTTGGTAATCCTCTTGGCCTCAAAGTGATCCAGAACATCTTCTGCCTCATACGCAACATCTTTGAGCTGCTTGAGCCATGTGTCGAGACTATGGCTAGTAATTTGCTGCTTCTCGGCTGCTTCAATCACGCTTTGAATTTGCGGAAGTTGAATCTCTAAGTTTGTGAGCATCTCCCTGGTCTTAGTGTGCAATTTATAGTTGTCACCGAGGTAGGAGCGCCCTAGATCAATCACCTTGCCAATGATGGCAGATGCAAACAACCCTCCTGTTATCAAAGCCACTCCTGACATTTTTAGAGAAACAACAAACCAAGAGAGTGGGAAAGTTCTGAGTGATAGGTTGGCTCTCAACGGGGTGTTTGGGATAAGAATTGTGAGGTACAAGGAGATAGGAGATCAGAGAAGAAAAATCTAGAGAGAAAATTGGTTGAACAGTGGGTGAAAACTCTCCATAGCAGAACCAACGAGGCCCATTGGTTCAGCAGAAAACTCTCCTGTTATCCGCACTGCTGGTAGCTTAAAAAGATTTGAAGCAAGATCACAAGGAGGCCCAGTCAAAAGAAGCCCGCCAACAAGCCCAACAGAACGAAAAGATGGAACCAAGTGACCAACGTTTACACTTGTTCCAAAAAAAAGCAACAAGTACTCCAAAAGTAATACGCCACTGGAGATGACACAGATCCAAAAGTATTAATGTTTCAAAGAAGAATTGGAGAAGGAAGTTTAATCTGTTATTAGTAGTTCTATGTTCAGAAGGGAAATCTTTTGTAGCGGGGGTTAGTCTGCTAGGGTCTAGGGCTTCATATGAATCAAACTGAAGCAAATTTAATCCAGTTCGAGTTCAAGTTTGATTCAGTGCGATTCGAACTAATTTCAAACCAAACTAGTCTGAAATTGAAGCAGGATTTAGAACTAAAAAGAAGAGTTTTGAACCGAGTCAGACTTAGTTCGAGATTGATTCAAACTAATTTTGAACCGATCTAGATTTGATTAGTTTCAAAATCGAGCTGATTTGATTTTTTTCGAACTAATTTTTTTCTAAATCAAACTCAATCGAATCACGAGGACACATTATAACATGGAGAAACCAGATATAAGTTGTGTCCAAGAAACGAAGTTGGGAAGTATGTAAAGCCAATAATTAACCTTCAAACAAAAAAAGGTTGGGAAGTATGAGGGAAGATTGACTGCCCTTCTCTAGGGGTGTCAATGGCACCCTTTTACTCATTTATCTGACCCGTATCGTATCAGATAAGACGGGTATGGGTAAGATTTTTTTTTCGTAAATTTATCGGGTACGGATATGGGTAAATATTTTTTTTTGTTATCTAAACGGGTAAGGGTACGGTAAAGCCTATTTCGTACCCGTTACCCGATCGGATAATTATAAAATTAAGAAAAATTATATATATTAATAAACATTGAAAAGAGTACTTTAATTGGTTTACTTATGCTTAGCATGATAAGAATTTTTTTTTCAATAAAATACTATGCATATGTCGAATGAATATATATATTTAATATTTTATTTAATAAATAATAAAAATAGTTATTATATTAGTATTACCCGTTATTTACCTGCTACCATTTCGTTATCCAACATCCATAACGGACAAGGATAGGATACGGGTAAGATAATTTATAGCGGATACGGGTAAGGTACGGATAAGAGCAATTTGTAATGGGTACGGATATGAAAATGCTTCCATCCGATTCTTATTGTACCCGTTGACACCCATACCCTTCTCTTTCTTCTCAAATTTGTGACTCTTCCTAAGTAAACCTAAGTTCATGCAAAAAACGTACAATCAGCCTGGCTAAACACAAATTAATTGCAAATTTTTCCTCACTACTCTTCTGAGAAGCACTTCTCTTCTTACAAGCAAACACTTCAGCATTCCTGTTGCTTCGCGGCTTGGTTTTCATTATTGATTTCACTGCTTGATTTTTTTACCAGCAAACACTTCGCCACTTTATTTTCATTATTGATTTCACTGACTCGGGTAGGGCTGAGATAAAGCGGAATTTTTGAGATGTGACCTGTGGAAATGACAGTGGTGATGGATCCGACGAATCAGGAACCGTATCCTCTGCTGCAAATTTATTTCACAGCATCCTGCTACACTTTTGGATGGTCCAGATTTACTCTCAGCCGGTGAGTGTTCGGATGATGGAGGGAGCAGTATTAATTTTTCTTTAAAATTCGTACCAAAATTTTATTTCGTCCGTCCGATCAAAAATGAACGGCCAAAAAGAAAGTGCAGCAAGATGTTGTGAAATAAATTTGCAGCAGAGGATGCGGTTCTACTCCATACACCTCTAATGGTTTGGGGCCATGCTCTTCTTTCAAACCAGCACCTGATCTATCAGCTGTTCGTGATGGGCTGAAGGACTGAAGGGGGTTGGCCTGTTGGGCTCAAATTTAGAAGAGTTGGATTTATGATGACCCAAAATTTGTAGTGGCTATTCGCCCAAAGCAATTTTTATCTTTTTAAAATTGTAGTGGGACGATATCAATTTAAAGAAGATTGGTTGGATTTGGACCGTGAAGTATGCATGTTGGGTTAATTATAAATAAGCGTTTTTTTGGGTAGCTATATTTGGGCCTTAAATTTGGATTCTCCAATAGCCCATGTCCTGCTCATTTTCTTACTTTGTTCTTATCGACTTATCGCTTCCAACTTTTGGTCACCTCTTTAGCACCGCCCGTTGGCCTCATTCGGATTCTTTTTTTGTTTTTTGGATAAAAGGCAATCACTGCCCATTTCATATATGAAACAGAGGTTTTAATTACAAGGAACCACTAATATTCACTGATTTTCAACTGTTACTCTTATCTATCAGGTACTGAATTTAATTTGTCGTTGATTCCTTGTTGTTGCTCCTTTATTGTGTAATTTTCTTCTCTATAGTATGTAGTGGGGTTTTAGTCTTTTCCTCTTGGCTGATTGTTGTTTTTGATAACCAAATTTGCATTATTAATTGCTTACAATCTGTCTTAATTATGGGCTATTCTTGAATATAGAAGGGCAAGTTTTAGTTGGAAAAATAATGTGATTTACATAATTTTGGAGCACTATAACATAAATCTGTTTTATAATATGAAGAAACAGGATGAAGAAAACTTTTATACATATAGGTCTTCGAGGTTAAATCTTTTTCTGTTTTACATGCATGTACGTGTTGGCTTGACTTTCAAATTAGTAACGGTGGCGAAAATCAATCAGTGTTTGGTACCTCTCTTTTCTGTTAAGGTTGCATAGTGGCTGGTACTGGTTTTCTGGTAACTGGTACAGTCGGTATCAGTGTTTGTCTTGAGTACGGATACACCCTTTCTAAGCTAACAGGGACGCAAACACAAATATTATAATTTGGGGGGCCCAATATGTTATTTTTTTTGTGGATGGGGTAATATTATTATTGACTGGGGATTTGAATGAAAAGTGGAATGTTTCAATGATGGGCTCGGCTGTTGCATAGATCAGAGGGACCGTGATCTACTCTCAGTTTTCATTTGCCAATATGGTATTCTACTATTCTGGTATTTCTCAAAAAGTGTGGCATACTGTTCAATTTGAATTACTTTTCTGAAATATAGTTTATAGTAAGGAGCAAAATTGTCCAATTAGTTATTTTATTAGAATTAATATTTATTTTCTATGAAAAAAAATTAAGAATGGATATATAATATATAGGGATATTATAACATCCCCCGCTTAAACGTCTCCTAACTATCCCCGGTTAAACCCCGCTTAAACCCCACTTTTCATTTCCGACTGTTATCAACTGTAATTAACTGTAATAAACTGACCTCCTGCATATTATGAGCTTTAATGAACTGAAATCAGGCGGACCCCACTCCAGATTTGAATTCGCTCTTTCCATTTGGCGACGCGCGTTTCCTTCTCCGGCGATTTTCTTCCTTCTCCGTTGATCTCCCGCGTCTCATGCATTTTGCTTACCTTTCTCTCCGTCGATCTCTTCCTCCGTCGGTCACTGCCTCCTTCTATCTCTTCATCTCTGTTGAATCAGCTTCGTCGATCGGTCACTGCCTCCTACTTCTCCGTCGATCTCTTCTTCTCCGTCGATCAGCGATCTAAATTTCTTCTTTTTTCTCAGGTAAATTTTTCATTTTGATCTGTCAATTGCGATGTTCAATTTGATCTCCGGCGACTTGCTCCTTTCGTTGGCTAGTAATCGCATCATCGCTTCTGATCTGGTAAACTTGCGCTCCATCACCTTCAATTTTGAGTCCGATCTCTCCCGGATTGCCGTGTCAGACGACGGTCGCCTCTTGTTCGCTGCTGACTCCACTGACAAAGGCCGTATTTATCTCATAAGCATGCCTTCAAGAGCGATTTTACATCGCATTACTTTCAAGAAGTCAGTCTCGACTGCACGATTCAGCTCCGATGGGTCGCTTCTAGCCGTCGGACTTGCGCTGATCCAGATTTTTCTCCGTCGATCTCTTCCTCCATCGGTCACTGCCTCCTTCTATCTCTTCATTTCCGTTGAATCCTCTCAGGTAAATACTTTCTGCTCTTAATGATAAATATTTTCTGATTTTACGGATGAATACTTTATGGATGTGAGATGCATACTGTCTTGGTACGAAATTCACACTTTATCCTTTCCTTTTTTGACAGATGAATATTTCATAACTGAAGGTAGCTTTAATCCATCCAAAGTTTGATTTATGATCTAATTTCAAACTGAAGGTAGCTTTAATCCATCCAAAGTTTGATCAGAATGGGACGAGTACATCACCGGTGCTGAAATAGTCGATGCTCCGACGCACCTCAGTCTCAACTTCCAACTCCGACGATCTTAGTTTTGATCTCCACATTCTGCCGATCTCAGTCTGTCAGGCGATCGGACTGTCATGCGTTCGGGCTCCGGTGATTTGGATTTCAAGTAAATCAATAATTCGATCTCAATTTAATTCTTACCTTTAATCATTCTCTTCTAATTCGTATTTGTGATTTCTGTTGGAAGCATCAGGCAGCTATATTTGTAGTTGTTTTTCAATGTATTTTGATTATGTTGAACTTTTGATGTCTATTTTCATACGACTTGATGATCTGTTGTGATAATGATGAATACTTGATGATTATATGTGTGTTCTATGTTAATTTGTCTAATTTTTAGTTAAAATTTGCTGAATTAAATACTTGAGTGTATAGTAGATATAATATGATAGTTCTTATATTATTCCTGTAATTTGAATGTTTGTTTTGAAATGAGCATATGATATATATAGGATGAATATTTTATAATTATGAGATGCATACTTTCTTGATACAATATTCACACTTTATTCTCTCTCTTTTTATGACATATGAATATTCAATAACTCTTGCTGAATAAACAATTTTTACTCGTCTTAGGTAAATACTTTAGATCTTAGGTGATATTGATGAATACATTTGCCTGTATGGTTGAATACTTCTATTTCATGGTTGAATACTTCACAGTAATAAATGAATACTTTTAGCATTATTTTGAATACATTTGCCTGTGTGGTTGAATACTTCCATTTCATGGTTGAATACTTCCCAGTAATGAATGAATAGTTTGAGCATTACTGTGATTGAGTAATGAATGAATAGTTTGAGCATTACTTCCATTTTGTTCTAATGAATACAAGTTACATTGTTGTTGAATACTTCATTGCATTGGTTGAATACATTAACTGTGTATCATGTATTATTCTGTCCTTAAGTTGACAGAATGAGATAAATACTTGTATGTTAAGAATGGATTTTTTATTTTAAAATTTGACAGTATATGAAACTGACTCTTTTTTATTTGTGAAATTTTTTAGCGAATGATCAGCGTCGAACGTGTCCTGTTAGCATTTAGGATGCTTATAGATGAAAGGAATGATCTGAAGTTTGAAGTTGTTTGAAGTTTAGTTGTTTGAATTGTAGTTTCTGATTGTACTTGATTAACATGTTATGCTTGTATTTACTTTTTTAAGGGTAATTTTTACTGAGTAACATGTTGTGCTAAAAAAGGTGAATACTTTGTCCATTATAGTTGAATACTTTAAGGTTAAAGATGAATAGTTCATGTGAATAATTTACTGTGTACATTACAGTTGAATATTTAAGTGTTTTGTGTTGAATACTTCTTTATTGTGGTTGAATATATCAGTTGTAAAGTATTTTCGTGTGCAGTTAGTTTTAATTCACACATGAAAAATATTTGTAAAGTGTGATTTTTTTGCTGAATGAGTATTTTATCATAAATACTTATCAAGTGAATACTGTATGTTTTATGTTGAATACTTTGGCGAAAACAAATGAATACTTTTCTGAGAAGTGTTTTCTGACAGTTAAAAGGTGAATATTTTGTCCATTACAGTTGAATACTTTAAGGTTAAAGATGAATAGCTTATGTGAATAATTTACTGTGATCATATGAGAAGTGTTTTCTGTTGAATACTTCTTTGTTGTTGTTGAATATGTCAGTTGAATACTTCTTTAAAGTGTGCATTACCTTCTCTGTCGCTTTCAAAGGACGTTAATGGTCCCCACAGTTAAGTACGGTATTGATGTGGACGTTTGCGTTCTCCCCAGGTTGCCATTGGAATGAATTTTGCCGTTCTTAATGTGCAGACCATGGTTGAATACTTCTTGGCAGCAGAATGAATACATTTATATTGATGGTTGAATACTTGTTGCGTCCGATTGTCTTTTGCCGGATTAACGCGTTTCTGGGTGGTTTTCCGCGTTTTTTTTGTTTTTATGCGGGGGACAGATAGGGGACGTTTCATGGGGGACAGCTAGGTGGACCCTAATATATATGCTCAGATGGAGAAATAACTAATTTTGAATTTTGAGTGGGGCAATATTTTGACCAAGTTATGATGGTCATATGTCTAAATTTCTCTTGCATTATTGCTTACAATTTATCTTAATTAAGGGCAAATTGTCACTTGGAAGCAAACTCAACCGAATAAGAACAAATATCAATCAGATGGTGTGCGTCTCATCTTTTGCTCCCTTCTCTTCACTTTCACCTTCACCTTCCAAATCCCCATTTGCTTCTCGCCAAAGCCTCTGCCTTGTCTCTAACGTGTTCCCCCAATCCATATCTCAACCCCATAGAATCACTACTTCTACTAACTTCCTCAGCAACATCAATTTTGATAACTATTTTAGTAAAATTGGGAAGGTGAGAAGGGGATGCGGGAAGGCGGATGCCATTTCTGGACAAGAAGGGGAAGTAGGACAAGGTGTACCCAATGTAATCTCCTATAACACTTTTATAAATGGCCTGTGCAAGAAGGGTGAAATTGAGAAGGCGATCGCTATTCTACATGATGTGATTTCTAAAGAATGTGAGCCTAATGTTGTGACCTATAGCATTATTATAAATGGGTTGTGCAAGAAGGGTGAAATTGACAAGGCATTGGATTTTCTAGATATAATGATTTCCGAAGGGCATGAGCCTAATATTGTGATCTACAACACTCTGATAGATAGGCTGTACCATAAGGGTGAAATTGAGAAGGCATTGGATCTTCTAGATGTCACGATTTCAAAAGGGTACGAGTTTAATGCCATGACCTACAACATTCTGATAGATGAGCTGTACCAGAAGGGTGAAAATAAAAAGGCATTGGATGTTCTAGATGTCATGATTTCAAAAGGGCATGACCCTAATGCCATAACCTACAACATTCTTGATAGACGGGCTGTACCAGAAGGGTGAAATTAAGAAGTCATTCGATGTTCTAGATGTCATGATTTCAAAAGGGAATGACCTAGAACATTCTGATAGATGGGCTGTACCAGAAGGGTGAAATTAAGAAGGCATTTGATTTTCGAGTGTCATGATATTGAGGCATGTTCCTGAGGTCGAGACCTATAGCCTTCTTAGAGAGATGGGCTATTGCAATATTATAGAATTTAGATTCATTTTAATATGCACCAAATAGTATGAATGAAGTCGGTGTACAGTAATATTGTTTGCATTATATTCTTCTAAATCTCTTTCAATCCAACAAAACACAAAGTCGAAAACAGACATTTTTTGTGCGTTGGTACTAATTAGAGAATGTGGTGTATTGGTATATATCATGTGTAACGATATTTTTTATTTAGATGTTACATACTACAAAAATGGACCACTATCTGCATGGGTAAATAGTGACTATTTATCAAAGATACACTGACAGAAAAGTGTTATTTCTGAGTGTATCAGTATTACCCACATGAGTATCTGTTGAAGATATTGTCAGCAAAAAAAACACTTTTATTCTCGTAGATGGTGACAGATTTTTGTAGTGATAGGTGTTCAAATTTGTGGTGCTATATATGAGAACAAAAAATATATGCACCAATTGTTGTTCATACAAACAAGAAACTTCTCTCGAAATGCAAATATGATTTTAGTTTTTGTCTATAAACATGGAACTAATTCCTGCTTGTATATCACAATTTTGTAGGCTACGTACCGTAACTAGGTTATTAGATACAGAAATTGCTAAAACTATAAGAGCATACAATCTACAATGTGTA
This sequence comes from Carex arenaria, assembly GCA_964058825.1. Classification (NCBI taxonomy): domain Eukaryota; kingdom Viridiplantae; phylum Streptophyta; class Magnoliopsida; order Poales; family Cyperaceae; genus Carex; species Carex arenaria. Next base: position 86,258 of record CAXKVW010000099.1, on the reverse strand, counting down.
AATCACAACTAGTTTATTAGTTTTTGTCATATTTCCTCAAAATTCTTCCTAACTATACAAGATGTAAATCACATAAATGCAAGGGAAATTTTAAAAGTTGTAAATACTCTTTCCACTTTAACTATGTGACTTGTGTGTCTCCTTTGAGAAAAGAAAAAAATATACAAGACAAAACTGATATAAATAGAAATACAGAAATGAATGTTCTGTTTTTTATCAAAGCTTTCCTGCTACTAATTTGCATTGCCAAACTAAAGATGGTTGATTTGGTCAATTCCAACATCTGAAATCGGATCAATCGGTGTCGCCATTGCATCTGACAGAATGAATGTGCTAGTTTCACGGCTATATTCATCTACAAACAAAATAATGGTAATATTAAATAAAGCAAAAACAAAAATTAAAATTTGGTTCATTTGTGATTTTCTTGTGCTTGTTTTGTATAGAATCATGAAACTGATACAATACACATGGGGACCAAAATGGAAATGTTGATTCGTTAATGAACATGAGTAAAAAATTTAACCCCACGGGTAAATGAAAGACAGTTGTATACAAACTAAACAATAGATACAGCACGTACTTGCTAGGATAATAATTAGGTGATCCCTGAGATTGTAACCATGGCTCGGGTGTATATGCCCACACTAAATATATAACTGCACTAAAGAAAATACAAGTCTATCAGTACACCATGAGTTACATATAAAAATTCATTCGAGATAAATCAGAAATATCTTACAAAAAGCACTTCATACTTTTAAAGAAAATGAGATGCATCTTTTATGCAAAATACAACCGCACAATAAATCCTCAACAAACTAGAAAATACTTAATAGTTTGGATTTGATATTATATATCCAACCACACTGCCGCACATTAGAACAATTTTACATTTTTTTATAATTTTTTTAACTATTTTTCTATAAATTTTAGACCATCCAAAAGTATTGAATGGTTCACTTAAACTGTTTGGACATTGAAAACAGAAATATTGATACATAGTACTGACCAATCCATGCTATCTATGCATAACTGTGTCGATGACAGTGGTGGTGGATCTGACAAATCCATACACCTCCGATGGTTTGTGGCCATCGTTAACTGTGAAACCAACATCTAATCTATCATCTGTTCTAGTGTGTTTGTCATGAACAGGAAAGGCAGAGTCAGAGCTGAGGACTGGAGGTTGCACAGTAGGCTGAGAGTGCGGCGTGGGCTGCTAACCACCAGCGTTGAAAGCGAAAAAGGTCCCTCTTCCATTCCCTTTTGGATTTAGGTTTATATGACCTTGTAACAGGTGTCAGCAATTAGTGGTTGTAGAATGTATTTAAGCTTCGTACAACCCTTCTTAATACTTCTCAAGATTTGTGAAATATTTAAAGCATTACTTAGAACATTACAAGTATACTCGTCGTTCAAATAGGTTTTGGTTGATATGTCAATAATAATTTCTAAGCTAAACCATAGACATTTCAAAATTAAATTTTGTAAACAATCAACTAGTTATAAAAAATAAAAAATAAAAAATTATAAACATGCATCCTAAATTGCTCTCCCAGTTACATCTCTCAATTTTCAATTGCCCTTCTTTCCTGAGCACAATGTCTAGTTTCTGTACTTCCACTAACAAACCGAAACAAAAATTAGAAGAAAACAACAAATAAATGCATACCAGCTAACAACCGAAGAGCACAGCTGAAGCAGAGAAAATTACACCGAAATGCGGAGGTAGCGAGTGCGGACAGAAGGATTTGTCATGGTCCAAACGGACGATATTGACTGTGGTAGGTAGGAAAGCATAAATTATCTCAATTAGAATGTATTTCTAGTTCTAACCGTACAAATCATTTTCTACAAATTACTACAGTACAAATCATTGATTTCATTCAGCCAGTTAAAATATCTCCACGTAAGAATATTAGTAAAAATCCGTAGAAACTGATACCAATTAATTACCAACTATATCTTAAGCTGCTTATTTGGACTTGACCATGACCAGTCTCACTAATTGAGTTCGCTATCAAAATCGTCATATTAATCAACGATAATTTTATTATTTGCATAATAAAATGTTTCATATTTTTTTATAAAATAATATAAAATAACTTAATTGATTACCAAAATTAACAAATCATCATCGGCTAGCAGGGTTTAACAATCAATTAGTCATTTATTTGTGTGTTATTGGCAAAAAAAATTAAAATGTTTTGAATCTGAGTTATTGATTCTGATTCGAAAGTCACTTCTTGGTAAATACAGAAAATATTATAATCCTACTTTTTCGAAAATACAAAAAAAAATCTAACATTTCTCTGACAAAATTTTCTTTGAAAAAAAAATTCCCACAATTTTTGTTTTGAAATTCCACCGAAGGAGGTGTGATTTTGAAATTTAATATTTTTTTGGATATTAATGAAAATTTCGCAAAATGATGGTAATCCACTATCTTAAAAGAATAAAATATATAATTTCAATATTTAACTCATATTAGGAAAAAGTGAACTCACTTCAAAAGCTTCCACTCAGCTGTTTCAATGTTGAGATGAAAACTGTCAGTTCTCTGATTGCAAGCAAAAAAAAAAAAAAGTAACCCTCATAAAAAAGTTTCAGAATGTAATTAAATCATACCACTGATGAGATTTCTCATTTAAGGGCGAAAAGGACAGTAATATTACTGGAATATCACACATTATAGAGAGCACCTCGGCCATGAGACAATGCCATAAGTTCGCCGAGCACAGAGGCCATATGAAGAGGATCGCCACCCAAATCAAACCAACGAAGAACAGATCAAGGCTTCTCTGCAACCAGATAATCACCGTACAAATCAGAATATAATTTCATTAGATCTAGAAGATGAGTGGCGAAGAGGTGAGAGATTCACGTACCTTGAGGATAGAGTTGCAAGCTTCAATTTACTTTTTTCTAATGGATAGTTTCCTTTTTGTTTATCAAAATCTTCCCAGCACATGCAAACAAGGGACAAAGTCACCTTTCATCAGGTCATCAAATCTCCGTATTGAATGCTATGAATTACAACTGTGAGTTAAAGAGAAGCAAAATTATAATTTTAATGCCGATCAAAATTTATATTCTCCATAAGATTAAAAAGTACATAAGAAAGCAAAATAGAATGAGTTAGAAAATTTTGCCTTTTATTGATATACACCTTAGAAAGAGAAAGGAGACTAGGGAGAATGTGCTTGTGGTGTTCCTATGTTCTCATTGAAGTGGACGAATGGAATATGAGATATCTTATGCCAATCATCCCCTTGATTGGGTTCACATCGGCGTATTAGATCTAGGCTTCCCTCGATGTATAATTCTACAAGGTTTGGTGGTAAACCGTTTTCCGGTAATGAACACAACTTAGGGCAAGAAGAAATGTGTAGCTTCTTCAAGGAAGTGAGCAAATGTAATTGGGAAGGAAGCCATCTCAAGATTTTACAATTACGGAACTCAAGCTTTTCCAGAGAGGTTAATTGGCTGGACCAAATTTGTCCATGTTTTATACTATCAGATTCAAAGTAGCCTTGTATCAAAAGTGAACGCAGTGAAGGCAGCCTTCCTAGTCTTGGGAGCATCTGAAAAAGAGAAACATAGCCGCACACGTCCAGGTAAGTTAGAGATTCCAAACACTGCTTTTCATATTCTTCATGCGAAAACTCAGCAAGGGGACGTTCTTCATAGGTGTAACGAATTCCCCAAGAATGTTTAATTACTAACTCCCTTAATTTAACAAGGTGCTTTAAGCCTCCAACAAAATAAACAAGGCCAATAATATCCGTTAGGTGCAAAACCTCAATGGATATTAAACGAGTACAATCTATAGAGACAGCAGATGGATAATTAGATATGCTAAAGTAAGAAAGGGTTGGCATCCATATTGTTGGAATATTAAGAGTGACACACGAAGTTAATGTAAGCTCCACCACTGAGGTTAAAGAAGACAGAGGCAGTGTCGGCAGTAACTTGCAATCTTTCAAGATGAGCTTTTTGAGGTGTGGAAATATCGTCTTTCCAGCATCTCCATCCTCCCATTTTGTCCAGTATAGCATTTCAGAGAATATCAACTCCTTTAAAGATGGAAATATTACATCAGAGCTGCCATAACATTTACTACCGAACTCCTCAATTGTTAAACCCTGAAAGCTGAGAAGTTCGAGGGAAGGGAGCTCCCCAAAGGCAGGAAGGGTTCTTGACCAAAAGTGGGATACATGAATAACCTTTAGATTGTTAAAAACAGGATGGGATGAGCACATCCAACCTGGAAAAGAACTCTTGTTGCCCATAACTTTTAGAATTTCTAATGTGGGGGGTAGCTTTAGGGCATCAAGAATCTCTATTTTTACCTCGCCATCATATCTCAACTCTAAACTTTTGAGGTACTTTTTCTTGTCTAATTTTGACTCAACTGCTTCTTCTTCACTAGATATGTTCTGGAGCTTGCTTAGAAGAAGGTGTCCACTGATTTCATCCATGTCCTTCAACTCACTGATCATATGCCCCTCCCTCTTTTCCATACGGAATTCCTCAAGCTCTTGGAGCTTGGTTAGTTTCCCTATACTGGATATTAGAGATATAGTGTCAGAGCTTGCATATAAATGCCGCAAGTGTATAAGTTGATTCATTCTTTTAGGTAACTTTTCAAAGTTACAACCTCGCACATCTAGTACCTGAAGATAGCACAAGGAACAAAATTCATCAGGAATCGATTTAATACCAGTGAAGGAGAGATCAACAAATCGGAGATGCCACAGTTGACAAGCGGCATTAATGGGATATTTTGTTTCCAGCATAATATTAGATGAACCCATCACACGTAGACCCTTGTAATTGGCAAAGATATTGCTAATGAATTTATCACTGTCATTTGTCCAATTACCAAACAAAATCATAGTTCGTAGTCTTGTACTATTCTCACATTTCCACTCTACCTCTGAATTATCACAATCTATACCCAAGTGTCGGGCTGAAGACGGGAGATGCTTATCGGCGCTTTTAACAAAACAAAATTCATTAGAGGACACAGCAATAGCTAAGTCCCGCACTAGATCATGCATGACGTACTTCCCATCACTTAATGTTGGCTGAAAGAAGATTCTGTCGACCAGTTTACCAAACCACTTCCTTCCTATATCTTCTAATCTAATTTCTCCTTTCTCCAGCCTACCTTTCTCTTCTTTGCTTGGTTGAATAAAGCCCTGTGAAATCCACATCTGAACCAATCTTTCCCTTTCAAATACATACTGTTTTGGAAATATAGAACAAAATGTAAAGCATTGTTTTAGCTCAGATTCCAAAAAATTATAGTCAACACCAATAGAAGGAAGGATTTGTTTGCGGGCACCTTCAATGTTCCACCAATCGCTTCCACAAATTTCTTCCCAGAATTCTTTTTTTAATCTAGTACTCAACAATTTCCCAATAGCCTCGCCTGCTAGAGGCAACCCATGCAACTTTTCAGCTATCTGTTTACCAATCTTTTTCAATTCCTCTTGATTTGACAGAGACAAAGTTGGTTGATTTCCAAATTTGAAACTACCAAATGCATAATACTGAAAAAGTTCCCAAAAGGAATCTGGTTTCAAAACATCCAGTTTTACTTCAGGCAGAGTTCCTATTGTGTTTGCAATGCTTGTGCTCTGGGTAGTTACAATAACAACACGTCCTACCTCCCCATAATAAAGCACTGACTGTAATTTACTCCATATGTGCTCTGTCCTGTCAGTCAAATCATCTAAGATAAGTAGGAATCTCCTATTTTTTATAGTTTTGATAAGCATCTCTTCAACAATATCCAAATTTTGTGAGTGTCGAGGCTCAAAACCCCACACTTTAAAAGAACATAACATCTCTTGCATAATTTTCTTAGCATCATGATTTTCTGAGACATAAACCCAGGCTTCTAAATCAAAATGCTCTTTCACTCTCTCTTCGTTGTAGATCATTTTAGCAAGAGTAGTTTTCCCAACCCCACCTAGACCAACAATGGGTATAACCGCTAGTTTTCTATTGCTGATGGATTGAGGTTCTCGTATGGTAGTAATGGTTGTTACTATATTTTTTATTTGTTCTGGCTTCACACCCTTTTTAACTTTTTTACTTTGTTCTGGTGCATCATCATCCTTTATAACTGTCTCAATAAACATAAGTTTTCCAGGTGTACCCCAGCTTAACCAATTCTTAAATATCTTATCAGAAGGGCTACTGCTCCCTTCTCCTTCTCCCTTTTGTAAATTAGGATCACCTAAATCTTTATGGTTAAAATCACCATATAGAACGTTTAATATCATGTCCAAGATTAACTTGATTTCTTCATCCCGGCCAAATATGATAACACCAGGGGCTAAATTGGAGCTTGTTTCACTACCAAGATTGCCCAAATGTTCTTTTCCTTTATCATTATGAGCTTGTACTTTAATGAAATCCCCCACCCCCATGCACACCATATTAAGCTTCTTAACAACAGATTTTAACTCCTCCAAATCTTTATCAGGAAAATACAGATTCTTAACCATCTGGTATGAGGAGGCAATTTCACTAAACTTACGCTTTGGCTTGATACTGCCACGAATCCTCTTGGCCTGAAAGTGATCCAGAACATCTTCTGCCTCATACGCAGCATCTTTGAGCTGCTCCAGCCATGTGTCGAGTCCCTTGTTAGTAATTTGCCGCTTCTCGGCTGCTTCAATCACGCTCTCGATACGGGGACATTGCATCTTCAAGTTTGTGAGCATCTCCCTGGTCTCAGTGTGCAGCTTATAGTTGTCACCGAGGTAAGAGCACCCTAGATCGACTACCTTTTCAATGATGGCAGATGCAAACCACCCTCCCACTGCCAACTCAGCTCCTGTCATTTTAAGATCGAGAAACAGCAAAGAAAGAGAGAGGGAAAGATTTGAGCGATAGGTTGGGGTCAACTGGGTGTTTGGGATAAGAATGAGGTACAGGGAGACGAAGATCAGAGATGAAAAATCTAGAGGTAGAAGTTGACCATCAAGAGACAGCCTGTCTTTACAAAGTGGGTAGAATGCTTCCTAAGCTCAAATACAGTTTATTTATTAGTAACTTGACTATCAATTTATTAATATATATATATATATATATATGAGTCCGGCTAAGTTGCTGCCGGCAGCATTTCGGCCAAGTGCTACCGGGGCCATATTTTAGTATATGATGTTCAAACAACAAATCCAAACCGTTAGATGTTTAATCTATATTAAAATGTGCTTGGAGACCAAATTTTACATTTTTTGGAATTTTTTTGCTATTTATTAAGCTGGTTTGAAAACCGCTGTTTTTATTGAATTTCTGGAGCATTGAAAACAGCGGTTTTCAAACCAGCTTAATAAATAGAAAAAAAATTCCAAAAAATATAAAATTTGGTCTCCGAGCACATTTTAATATAAATTGAACATCTAACGGTTTGTTGTTTGAACATCAGATACTAAGATATGGCCCCGGTAGCACTTCGGTCGAAGTGCTACTGGAAGCAATTTAGCCACACTCTATATATATATATATATATATAAATGAAAAATTACCATATATTTTATATTCAAAATTTGTTATATCAACTTTACATTTAATTATTCCAACTTGATTCGGAAAAATTATCCTTTTCAAATGTATTGGTTTAAAATTCATTAATGTTTTTATACATAAAAGATAATCTAATAATTCGTCATATGTTTTTAAAAGTAATAAAATAAATATCAAAATTGAACTTAGTAAGAAGGAGAAAAAGGAAATAGGTTTCCTTAATAATAATCCATTATTATTGTCAGTACATATTTATATAGAACTTGTACTATATAATATTTCATATTGTAACATTCCAGTTTTCATAATTTAGAAATTTTATTTTATATGAAGTGAAGCACATAATTGACCGAAATTTTTATAATATTATGCCATATTCAGATTCTCCTTAAACTACTGTAACTTTATTTTGAATAACTATTTAGAAAAAAAAATATTAATTTCGACAACGTCAGAGAGATTAGATAGATTTCCAATCTCCTAAAATATTTTATAATTTGATTATCAATTTGTTAAATAGAATTAAGATTTACTTTATAAAAAACCATGTATAAGTTAAAATTTAGTACTTTATTAACAAATATCAATACTATAAATAAAAGGGGGACTTGTGTAAATCAACCAACACTTAAATAATTAAATTTTTAAGTGAAATTTATTGATGTGTCAATATTGCATGTGGGACACCTGTTACCCACTAACAAGTTATTTACTTATTTTGACAATTAAGCAACTCACCTAACATTTCTACCTACCGTATGGTTGTTGCTTCTCCTAGTTTTATTAACTTTTTATCTCCCAACAAATCCTCTAATTTCTCTCATTTTCTTATTAATATAATTATGAAAAAAAAAAAACGTCGATTGATTAATATCTTATTTCATAGGAAAAATTAAAAAAACCGGAAACGTAATAAAAAATAAAAATAAAAGGGTTTAGCACGGACACTATAGTTTTTGAGTTTTTGAGGGACACTATATTATTGGAACCAATAATGCTTTCTTATAGTTTGCCACTTGGTTATTAACAATTAATTAATCCTATCTCCTCCCTAGGTTATTAACAATTAATGCGCTAGAAAAGGCACCTAGCCTCCTAGCGTTAAAATGCCACCTGGTCTTGGTCCAGTGATATTATTAACAATTATAGTTTACCACGTCCTTAATCTTCCTATGAAAGGAGATATAAGGAATCGACGTTGTTTTTTATTTTTCAATTTTTATTCTATTAAAAAAATATCGGTGCCTCCTACCGACGTACTAACAATTTATGTATTAGTAAGTTGACTACCAAACTAATTAACAAATGAAAAAATATCTTAAATTTTATATTTTTAAAATTTGTTAAACCAACTTAAATTTAATTAGTCCTACTTGATTCATAAAAATTGAACTTTCAAATGTATTGTATTAAAATACAATGTAGTGTTTATACATTAAAAAAAAAATCTCATGACTTGTCATTTTTTATATAAATACATAAAAATAATAATAAAAAGTAAATATCAAAAGTAAGAAGTAGAAAAAATGATATAGTTTTTTCTTACTAATAATCAATTTTTATTAGTAGTACGTATTTATAATATAGAACTTAGTATCTAACATTTCATAAATTATTTAAAATTGCAAGATATATGTTGAATATTAATTGATAAGGGAATCCTTTTGTAATAATAATACGTGCAAGATTATTATCAGAGAAAAATTGATTATGAATTTATTGTAATATAATATGAGAAAAATTCTTTACGGTTATTTATAACATGTTCTTAAATTATTATACAATGTGCATGCATTTGTCCTGTAGTAATTATTTTAGCGTAATTATAATTTTATGACATGTTTTATTCACAGCTACGCTTTGTTTGTGAGTTGTTAGAAGTTTGTCTGACCTGCAATAAATCACGATGGTGTTGTTAATTTTAAACCTTTTATACAAAAATAAATAATTTACGGTATTGATGTTTCATTTTGTTTAATGTTCTGAATAAACAAACCGGCAATTAATTAAATGTACGTCTTCAAAGGTGGAAATTTTTAATGTCATTCATTTCAAACAAACTAAACAATTTAGAATTTGCGGTGCTAATATTCAAATATAGGGGGGGCTTTCAAAAACAAATTAAAGAACGATAGTATTTATATATAAAAGAGATAAGACGCTCACATTTCTCAATGGCACGAAGGGACAGCAACTAGTAATTAATTAATCAAAATCTTGATGTGCACACCATTTCTATGTTTTATTGAATCGAAGATAAGAAATTTAATTAATTTTTATGCCAGTGTCTAACTTTAGGACAGCATAAGTTAAATCATCTATCTAAAATTCTAAATAGTTTTAATAATTTTGTCTGTGCTGCACTCTACTAATTAACAACAGTTTAATTTAGACCTACGTATAACTTTATTTTGCAGTCAAACAAATATAATTTAATTAAGGCGATCTAACTTAAGATCAATAACTTAGGTCGGTTCTAACTTTATTCTACATTCAAATACTCTTCGAGGGAACAACTACAGAATACTTCCAACTTTTAATTAGTTATATTTATAATCATTTGTACTGGACGTACCCAAAACAAGTGCCGACATACATATCAAAATAATTACATGTGATGCCTCCAGTTGGAAAAGTAATTAAAGATTTCATGTCAGGCCGAATATTGTTTGTTTTCTCTGACCACTTCCCTAGTTCATATATATTTAATTAATGTTGTCATCCTTTAGGAGAGGAACAAACAATAGATATAGTTTGTCAAGAATGTTGAGATGGGATTAATTGATTTGCTTAGAGATAAATAAGATAGAAATTAAAGCTTGTAATTCTTTATAATTCCTGTCTCTAACTTTTATATTTTTTTTAAACAGAAACGCAAACTCGGGAAATCCCTACTTTATGACTATCTAAAATATTAACATCAAATTACACTTAGGCTCCATCCCGATAATCCTCAACCTTACATTTTGACACTAATTCAGAATTGACTCCGCTGCTCGCCAAATTGGCAACCAAGATCCTACTTTTCTATATCAAACCATTCATCTGTGTTGAGATTCGTGCATGAAAAAAATTCAACGGTTAAATTTGAAAAAGTAAGATCCTGCTTCCTAATTTGGCGAGCAACGGATTTAGATCCCACTAATTCTAGCTAGATATATTCCAAAGGACTTTGAACGTTAAATCATTACACAAGGTCCGCATATATATATATATAGAGAGAGAGAGAGAGAGAGAGAGAGAGATGGGCTAACTTGCTTTGGGAAGTAAAGAGGGTTATTTACTTCCCATTCAAATCTTCATTTTCAAAACTCAAATAGTCGATCCGAACGTTAGATGTGATCTCCATATTGAAATGTGCTTGGAGACCAAATTTTACATTTTTTGGAATTTTTTTACTATTTATTAAGCCACTTTGAAAATCGTTGATCCAACGGTGGCTCATATTGAACAGTGAAACCGTTGGATCAGTAATTTTCAAAGTGGCTTAATAAATAGTAAAAAAATTCCAAAAAATGTAAAATTTGGTCTCCAAGTACATTTCAATATGGAGATCATAACTAACTGTTCGGATCGACTATTTGAATTTTGAAAATAAAAATTTAAGCGGAAAGTAAAGAACCCTCTTTACTTTCCAAAACAAGTTAGCCCATCTATATATATATATATATATATATGTAACATAAATCTGTTTTATCATTTGAAGAAACTGGATGACGAAAACTTTTATACAAGGTATTCGAGTTTAAATAATTTTTCTTTTTCTATTTTATTTTGTTGTGCTATATGCATGTACATGTTGGCTCGATCTTCAAATTAGTAACGGTGGTCAAAATCGGTCAGTGTTTGGTACCTCTCTTTTCTGAGAAAGGTTGCATAGTGGCTGGTACTGGTTTTCTGGTAACTGGTACAGTTGGTATCAGTGTTTTTCTTGAGCACTGGTACACGCTTTTTAAACTAACAGGGACCCAAACACAAATATTATAATTTGGGGGACCAATATGTTAATTTTTTGTGGTAGGGGTAATTGTCTTCCTGCCTGGGGATTTGAATGAAAAGTGGAATGTTTCAATGGCGCGCTGTCCGTCATTTTTTTTCATAACCAAAAAAATAAATAAAATAATATTAATAACCGAAATTTTTTTTTTTTTTCATCCATAACCAAACCGTCCCCCCATGGGCCGGTTTAGTCCCCTCCCAACCTGCCCCCCAGTGGGACGGTTTACCCCCCCTCCAACCCGCCCCCGAGTGAGGCGGTTTACCCCCACCCAACCCGCCCCCCCCCCCTGGGCGGTTTACCCCACACCCAACCCGCCCCCCAGGGGGCGGTTTACCAAATTTTGCTATATTAAGCCGTTTTCTCTCTCCTGTCTCACCATAATTAGCCCAAATTAAGCCGTTTAATCCATTCTGCTCTCAAACAGTGCTCCGAGGCGATTTTGAGGCGATTTTGAGCAACAGTGACCGAGGTATTTTTTTTTTTAATTTAATTTTTTTTTTATTTTAGGAATTTTAGAAATAAACAAAAAACTTATATTGAACGACGGATTTTATATGTTGTTTCAGAAATAAACCAAAAATGTTTATTGCTGTGTACTGGGGTGGAAAAATCACGAAAGGGGAGTTTGGATGCCAATACTCGAAAGATGCGAGTTACGGCTTCCAACTGAATGCCAATACTTCAATTTATAAAATAAAAGAAGCAATCATGCAAAAAACCAGTTGGGACCGTGCCCGATTTACTATAGAAATCAGTACCCGAATTAACAACCAACCGACAGGTGGCAAACCTTATTATGTAAAATATCCTATAGCAAACCAGGATATATGGACAGCTGTGTATAGTTTTTTTGAGTCCACTTCAATCCTGATAATGGACATATTTTGCAAAAAAGTTGCGATTGAACCTGTTGGTGCTAGGGCTGGACCTTCTACCCAGAACAACTTGGATACCGGGGCTGGATCTTATGCAGAGCAGAACTTGGACACTAGGGCTGGACCTTATGTCGAGAATGAAAACCTAGGATATGACAATTATACCACTAATTATGGGTATGATCACAACCAGGATGTGACCTCACCTCCTCGTGAACCTATGAGACGAGATATGTATTTGCATGTACCTGAGCGCCGTGCTGCACCCCGGGCTGAAACTAGAAGACGGTCATGTGTTGGTCGGGTTGGATATCAATCAGTACCTGATCCATTACCTAGCTACAACCCCCTGAACCTAGAAGACAGTCCGCAGTCGATCGAAATGATGTAGACATTAATATTGACGGTATAGATGAGATACCGACAATGGAAATGGAAACTGGTGATGATTGGGACGGGGATTGGGATTCAGACAGATTATCAGAGGGCGATGATAAGAATATTATGCCTCCTCCAATTGAAGACATATTTCCTATCAGTGGACGAGGAGACAAGCACCCGGTAAGGACATTCAATGACACTACTTCCTTTGAAGAAGCAGACATTTTTTTTGGGACACGCGTTGTATATAACGAAGAGATTAGCCCGGGTCAGCTTTACAGCAACATAGAAGAACTGTCGAGGAAAGTTAAGCAGTTCCATTTAATTGGTAACTGGGAGTTTACAGTGGCCAGGCGAGAGAGGACCCGGTATGTTGCAATTTGCAAGGATATAAAGTGCAAATGGAAACTGTCTGCCGCGCCTAAAGGAAAGGGGGAGGCATGGATAATTAAGGATGTCAAAGGACCACACACTTGCAAGTCTGCGTCATCAAGGAAAGACCATACTGTGCTGACGGCATCAGTTATTGCTGATGTAATTATGGAAGAAATTAAGGAAGAGCCTGCGATGAGTATTAAGGAGGTTGCTCATGCGGTGAGAAAGATCTACCCATATATAACCCCACATTATAATAGGTTGTGGAGAGATCAGGAACTTGCAGTCTGCAGATGCTTCGGAACCTGGAAGGGGTCGTACAATCTCCTCGCACCATTACTTATTGCCATAACAGGTACAAATCCGGGAACCAGATTCCAGTAGTGGCATGTACCAACCGATACACCCGGTGAGGTACAATTCAAGGGCATAGTATGGGCTTTCGGTCCATGTATTGAAGCCTTTCGATATCTTAGACCTGTGATCAGCATCGATGCATGCTTCATGTCCGGCCGGTATGGTGGGGCTCTGCTTATAGCATGTGCATATGATGCTGAAAACCAGTTGTTGCCCATAGCCTTTGCCATTGTTCAACAGGAGGATGGTCAAAATTGGGGTTTTTTCATGTCCTTCATGAGAAGAGAGGTGGTAGGAAATAGGTTCATCTGCGTGATATCAGACCAGCACTTGGGCATTAAACATGTACTTAATAGCCCCAACTATGGTTGGAACACTAATACCGGAGAAGTTGTACACAGGTACTGCATGCAACACATTTCAGAGAACCTGTGCAAGAATACCGGCGAGGGTCAGTGGCTTGCTGACAGGTTCAAAATTGGCTGTAAGAGGAAAAAACCACGACGGATGGAAGAGATGTTCAGAGAATTTGCAAGAGTATGTATGCATTTCATTTTTATAATTTTTTTGGACATTTGTACGACTTGTATAACTGACTTTTATTTATCTATTTTTTGTAGACATTTCCAGAGGCAAATGCCTATTTAGCGAAGGCGGGCAAGAGACGTCCGAATAATCCGTTAGAGCCGTCAGCATATGAGAAGATATTTCAAGCATGTGATGGAGGTTGGAGATGGGGAATTATGACCACTAATGGGTCAGAGTCATTAAACAAAGTCTTCAAACAGAGCCATATGTTACCCGTGGTTTCACTGGTGGAGGACACATTCTACAAGTTAAATGCTTGGTTTGGTGAGAGGCATGCTAAAGCCACTGCATTAGCGAGTAGGGACCAAACATTCTCAGATAGAGTTGAAGAGAAATTAAGAAAACACAGAGAAAAAGGTTCTGTCATGCCCGTTGTACCGTATGGTACCACAGGTACGGAATATGAAGTGCAGGTTGAAAGTGAGATTATTCCACCGCACATGAACCAAAATGGCATTATAGAAACTCATCAACGTGCATGCAAGTACAAAGTCATTTTAGGCGAGAACAATCAAGTTACGTGCGAGTGCCAAGGCCCCCAGTTAGTTCGCATACTGTGTTGTCATGTTATGGCGGTTTGCCGAGAACGAAACTTTTCTGAGGACGTATTTGTTGATAACTATTACCGTACCAATTTCCTTCTGCACACATGGTCACCATCATTTCACAGCTACCCTAACCAGTACCAGTGGCCATACTACCTTGGGCCTACGATGGTTCCCCATAAGAAATGGATCAGGAAGGGGAGGAGGAAACACAAGCGACGAACAATACATATGGACAGGATGCAAGGTCGTCAAATGGGACATGAGGCTCACCGTTCTACTACTGACAGGCAGAGGGCAGGTATGTAGATGATCGTACACAACTTAAAATTGATTTGAAATTAAATTTAAATATTGATACTGAATGTTTAATGAAATGCATTGCAGAGGCAATAAACGAAGCCAACGAAAGAGAGAATGCTAGGGTGGTTGCCAATGCCGGACCTTCTGGAAGCAAGCGACCCAGTCAGGGAAGCCACTCAGGGAGTAGTCAGGGCTCTACAACTGCTGGTGTCGTGCCGTCATCCACTTCCAGAAACCTAAGAAGTAGACTTAGTATATTAAGCCGCAGGAAGAGTTAATTCAGCATATGTTGTATTTATATTTCTATCTTATATTCCAGACTTATTTGTTCAGTTACGCTATGAACTTATTTAATTAACTTATGTTGTGAACCATTTTCCTAAGATAAAAATTGATAATTACTACAAAACCTGATAATTACTACAAAATTTGATAATTATTACAAAACCTGATAATTACTACACACTGATAGTCTTACACACTGATTCAATTAACTTATTACACACTGATTGTTGGAGTGTTCAGTCGCAGCAGACGAAGAGACAGTTTTACCAGCATTTTTCTTTCTTTTGACATCGCCGATATGAGTCACATCAGACTTTTCCCCAAAACTAATCGGGTTTTGTTTTTTGTAAAGGCTTTTCTCAAAATCATCATCGTCATTCAATGACCTATGTATTACACAGTTCTTCATAGTACAAGAACCGTTAATCGTTGACCTTTGAGATTTCCTTTTTCGACTACCGGAAGATTCACTTGATGTTTCTTTGTTCATCGTTTTCGCTTAAATAAGGCAACACCACAAACAACATATAAAATAATAATACAAAATGAATTCTTCGTTCAATATTAGTTTTTTGTTTATTTCACAAATTTATCACATTTAGAAAAAATGCTAACATTTAAAAAAAACATACCTCGGTCACTGTTGATCGTAATCGGCTAAAAATCGCCTCGGAGCACTGTTTGAGATCCGAGATCCAAGAGAGAGAGAGAGGGGGGGGGGGCGGCTAGGGTTTCGGATTGGGAGGGGAGGAATTTTATATTTAAAAAAAATAAAAATAAAACACTAAACACTAAATAATAAATAAATAGAAAATAATAACATACAATATACAAATACAATAAATACCAAATATAAAAAATACAATACAATAACAATAACAAATAGATTAGAAAAAAATACAATACAATTATAATAACAGATATATTAGAGAGAGAGGAGGTGGCCGGTTTTATAAAAAAAAATAAAAAATTAAGTAGATCGCCCCCCGGGGGGGCGGGTTGGTCCAAGGGTAGACCGCCCCATGGGGGGGCGGTTTGGTGTGAGGGTAGACCGTCCCATGGAGGGGCGGTTTGGTTATGGGTAAAAAAAAAAAACATTCGGTTATTAATATTATTTTATTTATTTTTTTGGTTATGAAAAAAAATGACGGGCGCGCTGTCTCCCCTGGGCCAATACAAAAATGACATTAATCCTTCAATAAGCAAGTTAAAATGAAAACAAATAAATGTAAAATAAGAAAAGGCCCATTCAATTCAGCCCATTTTATTGAATCTCAGATATTGGTCCCACCCGACAGAATCTTCTTCCCCAATCTCCGTCTCTCCGTTCGTTATATGTTGTCAATGCTGCGTCAAAAACTCGAAATCATACAAGATTTGGCCGATTTTCTCAGCGATTCCACCGATTCTTCCGATTTTCCGTACAAAACTCGGGCCGATTCTACGATTTAAATCTGATTCAGCCGATTTTCTACTTAAAAGTCGCCTAACCGTGTAAATCAGGCAAAACTCGGCTCGGCGTGAACCATGATTATGATGGGCATATATCTAAATTACTCTTGCATTATTGCTTACAATTTATCTTAATTAAGGGCAAATTGTCACTTGGAAGCAAACTCAACCGAGTAAGAACAAATATGAATCAGATGGTGTGGGTCTCGGCTTTTGCCCCCTTCTCTTCACTTTTACCTTCACCTTCCAAATCCCCATTTTCTTCTCGCCAAAGCCTCTGCCTTGTCTCTAACGTGTTCCCTCAATCCATATATCAACCCCATAGAATCACTACTTCTACTAACTTCCTCAACAACATCAATTTTGATGACTATTTTGGTAAAATTGGGAAGGCGAGAAGGGGTTGCAGGAAGGCGGGTGCCATTTCTGGACAAGAAGGGGAAGCAGGGGAAGGTGTACCCAATGTAATCTCCTATAACACTCTTATAAATGGCCTGTGCAAGAAGGGTGAAATTGAGAAGGCGATCGATATTCTACATGATATGATTTCTAAAGAATGTGAGCTTAATGTTGTGACCTATAGCGTTATTATAAATGGGTTGTGCAAGAAGGGTGAAATTGACAAGGCATTGGATTTTCTAGATATCATGATTTCCGAAGGGCATGAGCCTAATATTGTGATCTACAACACTCTGATAGATAGGCTGTACCATAAGGGTGAAATTGAGAAGGCATTGGATCGTCTAGATGTCACGATTTCAAAAGGGTACAAGTTTAATGCCATGACCTACAACATTCTGATAGATGAGCTATACCAGAAGGGTGAAAATAAGAAGGCATTGGATGTTCTAGATGTCATGATTTCAAAAGGGCATGACCCTAATGCCATAACTTACAACATTCTTGATAGACGGGCTGTACCAGAAGGGTGAAATAATTAAGAAGGCATTGGATGTTCTAGATGTCATGATTTCAAAAGGGCATGACCTACAACATTCTGATAGATGGGCTGTGCCAGAAGGGTAAAATTAAGAAGGCATTTGATTTTCTAGTGTCATGATGTTGGGGGGGGGCATGTGCCTGATGTCGAGACCTATAGCCTTCTTAGAGAGATGGGCTATTGCAATATTATAGAATTTAGATTCATTTTAATTTGCACCAAATAGTATGCATGAAGTAGGTGTACAGTAATATTGTTTGCATTATATTCTTCTAAATCTCTTTCAATCCAACAAAACACAAAGTCGAAAACAGACATTTTTTGTGTGTTGGTACTAATTAGAGAATGTGGTGTGTACTGGTATATATCATATGTAACGATATTTTTTATTTAGATGTTACGTACTACAAAAATAGACCGCTATATGCAGACTGCGGGTGTAAATAGTGACTATTTATTGAGGATACACTGACAGAAAAGTGTTATTTCTGAGTGTATCAGTATTACCGACATGAGTATCCGTCGAAGATATATTCTCGTAGATAGTGATAGATTTTTGTAGTGATAGGTGTTCAAATTTGATATATGAGGAGAAAAAAATATATGCACCAATTTTTGTTCATACAAACAAGAAATTTCTCTCGAAATGCAAATATATTTTTAGTTTTTGTCTATAAACATGGAACTAATTCCTGCTTGTATATCACAATTTTGTAGGCTACGGAACATAACTAGGTTATTAGATACAGAAATTGTTAAAACTATAAGAACGTACAATCAACAATTGTAAATCACAACTAGGTTATTAGTTTTTGTCATATTTCCTCAAAATTCTTCCTAACTATACAAAATGTAAATCACATAAATGCAAGGGAAATTTTAAAAGATGTAAACACTCTTTCAACTTTAACTATGTTACTTGTGTGTCCCCTTTGAAAAAAAAATATACATGACAAAACTGATATAAATGGAAATACCAGAAACTAAAGATTGTTAATTTGGTCAATTCCAACACATCTGAAATCGGATAAATCGGTGTCGCCATTCAATCTGACAGAATGAATGTGCTAGTTTCACGGCTATATTCATCTACAAACAAAATAAAGATAATATCAAACAAAATAAAGATAATCTCAAACAAAAAAAAAAAAATTTGGTATATTTGTGATTTTCTTATGCTTGTTTTTTTTATGAGGCATATATTGGTCATACTACGTGTGCCGCTACCTCTATTAATTACTATATATAACTTGCTCTAATTAATGAACATAAGGAATCCAACCAATAAATTGAACTTTTGAAGGTACCAACTGTCCTTTGTCATACCATAAATTACATTGCAGTGAATATATATGGCGGCCAAAGTCAATCAATTGTATAGAATCATGAAACTGATACAATACACATGGGGACCAAAATGGAAATGTTGATTCGTTAATGAACATGAGTAAAAAAATTTAATCCCACGGGTAAATGAAAGACAATTGTATACAAGCTAAACAATAGATACAGGACGTACTTGCTAGGATAATAATTAAGTGATCCCCAGAGATTGTAACCATGGCTCGGGTGTATATGCCCACACTAAATATATAACTGCACAAAAGAAAACACTAGTCTATCAGTACACCATCAGTTATATATAAAAATTCATTCGAGATAAATCAGAAATATCTTACAGAAAGCACTTCATACTTTTTAAGAAAATGAGATGCATCTTTTATGCAAAATACAACCGCACCATAAATCTCCAACAAACTAGAAAATACTTAATATTTTGGATTTGATATTATCCAACCACACTGCCGCACATTAGAACAATTTTACATTTTTTATAATTTTTAACTAGTTTTTAGATTGGTAGAAAATCACTCCATCTAAAAATTTTAGACCATCTAAAAGTATTGAATGGTTCACTTAAACTGTTTGGACATTGAAAACAGAGATTGATATATAGTACCAACTAATCTGTGCTATACATAGTATCATAGCCTCACTCAAAAGAAACTTGTATATCCAAAAACAAATCGTATACCTGTGGCGATGACAATGGTGGTGGATCTGACAAATCCATACACCTCCGATGGTTTGGGGCCACCGTTAACTGTGAAACCAGCATCTGATCTATCATCTGTTCTAGTGTGTTTGTCATCAACAGGAAAGGTGGAGTCAGAGCTGAGGACTGGCGGTTGCACAGTAGGCTGAGAGTGTGGCCTGGGCTGCTAATCACCAGCATTGAAAGAGAGGAAGGTCCCTCTTCCATTCCCTTTTGGATTTAGGTATGTATGACCTTGTAACAGGTGTCAGCAATTAGTGGTAGAATGTATTTAAGCTTGATACAACCCTTCTTAATACTTCTCAAGATTTGTGAAATATTTAAAGCATTACTTAGAACATTACAAGTTTACAACTATACTCGTCGTTCAAATAGGTTTTGGTTGATTTGTCAATATGAATTTCTGAGCTAAACTGTTGACATTTTGAAATTAAATGTTGTAACATAAACCACAATCAACTAATTATAAAAAATAAAAAATAGAAAAATTTAAACATGCATCCTAAATTGCTATCCTAATTACATCTCTCAATTTTCAATTGCCCTTCTTTCCTGCGCACAATGTCTATTTTCTGTACTTCCACTAACAAACTGAAACAAAAATTAAAAGAGAACAACAAATAAATGCATACCAGCTAACAACCGAAGAGCACAGCTGAAGCAGAGAAAATTACGCCGAAATGCGGAGGTAACTAGTGCGGACAGGACTGAGGGGCCCGAGGAGAGAAGGGGATTGGCCTGTTGGGTCCAAATTTGTAGAGTTGGATTTGATATGGCCCAAAATTTGTTGTTGCTTTTGGTCCAAAATTCTTCGGCCTGTTGGCCTTAAGTTTTTCTATCTTTTTGAAATTATAATGGGTAGATAGAAACCGACTGCGGAAAGTAAGAAACCATATGTTATCTCAACTCTAACGCACTTTTAGTTCTAACTGAACAAATCATTTTCTACAAATTACTACGGTACAAATCATTGATTTGTATAAGTTGTTTGCAAAAAAAAAAAGGAATATTAGTATAAGTCCGTAAAAAAAGAGACGAATTACTAACTACATCTGAAGCTCTGCTTATTTGGACCTGACCATGACCAGTCTCACTAGTTGAGTTTGCTATCATATCGTCATATTAATCTACGATAATTTTATTATTTGCAGAAAAAAATGTTTCATATTTTTTAATAAAATCATATAATATAACTTAATTGATTTCCAAAATAAGTTCAGATACTTTGGATTGATGGGCTCATCCACTGTCCGATTTGCATTAAGATGCGTGTGCTCCACTTTAAAATCCGTGTGTGTATGCTTTAAATTTTGTGCGCATAGATCTTAATATAGATCAGGCGGTGTTGGAGCTCTTTGGATCCAAAAGTAGGTCCGATGATCATCAGACCTACTCTGTTCTCTACCAAAATTACCAAATCATATATCATTGGCTAGCAGGTATTAACGATCAATTAGTGATTGATCATAAGGAATGTCAAAAACGAATACCTGCAGATTTATTTAATTGTTTTAGACATCTCAAAACCTCAAAAAAATTGCAGTTTGGGTTTTGGAATTCCAAAACCACAAGTTTATATTGGGGTTTTAAGTTCTATTTTTTAATTAAACAGAAAATATTATAATTTATATATTTATTTTTGTATTTAAGTATTATAATTTATTTATTTCTTTGAAAATAGATAGAATACTATATAATTTGATTTATTAGAATGGCTGCGTCAAATAACCTAGATCAATATTTTTCAGACTGGATATTTTGCGGCTATAAAAAAATTAAAATATTTATTTATGTGTTATTGGAAAAAAAATAAAAATATTTTGAATCTGAGTTATTAATTCCAATTCAAAAGTCACTTCTAGATAAATACAGAATTTCTCTGACAAAATTTCTAACATTTCTCTGACAAAATTTTCTTTGAAAAAAATTTCCCACAATTTTTTTCGAAATTCCACCGAATGAGGTGTAAATTTTGAAATTTAATATTTTTTATATTAATAAAAATTTCGGAAATTGATGGTAACCCACTAAAAAGAAAAAAAAATATATAATTTCAATATTTTACTCAAATTACAAAAAGTCAACTCACTTCGAAACTTTCCACTTTGCAGTTTCAATGTTGAAATAAAACTGTCAGTTCTATTTTAGGAAATTATTTCTAAAACTAAAATAAATATTAAGTATATATGCATGTACCTTTGGTATCTTTCTTGTGGAGAAACTGCAGCATATCCTTGTTTTATCTGCTCAAAGTTGCTGACAATAATAAAACAAATAGAGTAGTGAGTTAAGGGCTTAAGGCACATATATATAATAAAAATTAAGGATTAATGAACCCTCATAAAAAAGTTTCAGAATATAATTAGATCATACCGCTGATGAGATTTCTCATTTGAGGGCGAAAAGGACAGTAATATTACTGGAATATCACACTTTATAGAGAGCACCTCAGCCATGAGACAATGCCATAAGTTCGCCAAGCACAGAGGCCATATGAAGAGGATCGCCACCCAAATCAAACCAACGAAGAACAGATCAAGGCTTCTCTGCCACCAGATAATCACCGTACAAATCAGAATACAATTTCTTCAGATCTAGAAGATGAGCGGGGAAGAGGTGAGAGATTCACGTACCTTGAGGACAGAGTTGCAAGTTTCAATTTGCAACTCTTCTAATGGATAGTTTCCTTTTGTTTATCAAAATCTTCCCAGCACATGCAAACAAGGGACAAAGTCGCCTTTCATCAGGTCATCAAATCTCCATATCGAATGCTATGAAATACAACTGTGAGTTAAAGGAAAGCAAAATTATAATTTTAATGTAGATCAAAATATATATTCTCCATAAGATTCAATAGTGCATAAGAAAGCAAAATAGAATGAGTTTGAAAAATTTGCCTTTTATTGATACACACCTTAATTAGAAAGAGAAAGGAGACTAGGGAGAGTGTGCTTCTAGTGTTCCTATCTCCCCATTAATTGAAGTGTAGGAAAGGGATATACGATATCTTATGCCAATCATCCCCTTGATCAGGTTGGCATCGGCGTATTAGATCTGGGCATTCCTCAATGCATAATTCTACGAGGTTTGGTGGCAAACCATTTTCTGGTAATGAAAGCAACTCGGGGCAAGAAGAAATGTGTAGCTTCTTCAAGGAAGTGAGCAAATGTAATTGGGAAGGAAGGCATCTCAAGTTCCTACAATTACGGAACTCAAGCTTTTCCAGAGAGGTTAATGGGTTGGACCAAATTTCTGCATCTTCCATACCATAATCTGATAGAAAGTATTCTTGTATCAAAAGTGAAGGCAGCCTTCCTAGTCTTGGGAGACTCTTAAAAAAAGAAACATGGCCGCACAGGTCCAGGTAAGTTAGAGATTCCAAACACTGCTTTTCATATTCTTCATGAGAAAACTCATCCGAGGGACGTTCCTCATAGGTGTATCGAAGTTCCACAGAATGTTTAATTACTAACTCTCTCAATTTAACAAGGTGCTTTAAGCCTCCAACAAAATTAACAGGGCCAATTATATCCGTTAGATGCAAAACCTCAATGGATTTTAAACGAGTACAATCTATAGAGATAGCAGATTCAAAATTAGATATGCTAAAGTGAGAAAGGGTTGGCATCCATATTGTTTGAATATTAAAAGTGACACACGAAGTTAATGTAAGCTGCACCACTGAGGTTAAAGAAGACAGAGGCAGTGTCGGCAGTAACCAGCAATTAGACAAGTGGAGCTTTTTGAGCTGTGGAAATATCGTCTTTCCAGCATCTCCATCCTCCCATTTTGTCCAGTTTGGCATTTCAGAGAATTTCAACTCCTTTAAAGATGGAAATATTACATCAGAGCTGCCATAAAATATACTACCGACCTTCTCAATTACTAAAGCCTGAAAGCTGAGAAGTTCGAGGGAAGGGAGCTCCCCAAAGGCAGGAAGGGTTCTTGACCAAAAGTGGGATAAATGAATAACCTTTAGATTGTAAAAAGCAGGATGAGATGAGCACATCCAACCTGGAAAAGAACTCTTGTAGCCCTTAACTTTTAGAATTTCTAATTTGGGGGGTAGCTTTACGGCATCAAGAATCTCTATTTTCACCTTGCCATCACATCTAAACTCTAAACTTTTGAGGTACTTTTTATTGTCTAATTTTGATTCAGCTGCTTCTTCTTCACTTGATATGTTCTGGAGCTTGCTTAGAAGAAGGTGTTCACTAATTTCATCCATGTCCTTCAACTCACTGATCATATGCCCCTCCCTCTTTTCTATACGGAATTCCTCAAGCTCTTGGAGCTTGGTTAGTTTCCCTATACTGGATATTAGAGAAATAGTATCAGAGCTTGCATATAAATGCCGCAAGTGTTTAAGTTGGTTCATTCCTTTAGGTAACTCTCCAAAGTTACAACCTCGCACATCTAGTACCTGAAGATGGCACAAGGAACAAAATTCATCAGGAATCGATTTAATACCAGTGAAGGAGAGATCAACAAATCGGAGATGCCACAGTTGACAAGCGGCATTAATGGGATATTTTGTTTCCAGCATAATATTAGATGAACCCATCACACGTAGACCCTTGTAATTGGCAAAGATATTGCTAATGAATTTATCACTGCCATTTGTCCAATTACCAAACAAAATCATAGTTCGTAGTCTTGTACTATTCTCGCATTTCCACTCTACCTCTGAATTATCGTAATCTATACCCAAGTGTCGGGCTGAAGATGGGAGATGCTTATCGGCGCTTTTAACAAAACAAAATTCATTAGAGGAAACAGCAATAGCTAAGTCCCGCACTAGATCATGCATGACGTACTTGCCATCTTTTAATGTTGGCTGAAAGAAGATTCTGTCGATGAGTTTACCCAACCACTTCCTTCCTATATCTTCTAATCTAATTTCTCCTTTCTCCAGCCTACCTTTCTCTTCTTTACCGGGTTGAATAAAGCCATGTGCAATCCACATCTGAACCAATCTTTCCATTTCAAATACATACTGTTTTGGAAATATGGAACAAAATACAAAGCATTGTTTTAGTTCAGATTCCAAATAATTATAACCAACACCAATAGAAGGAAGGATTTTCTCACGGACACCTTCAATATTCCACCAATCACTTCCACAAATATCTTCCCAGTATGATTTTTCTAATCTGGTACTCAACAATGTCCCAATAACCTCTCCTGCTAAAGGCAACCTGTGTAACTTCTCAGCTATCTGTTTACCAATCTTTTTCAATTCCACTTGTTCTGACAGAGTCAAACTCGTAAACTTGAAACCACCAAATGCATAATACTGAAAAAGTTCCCAAAAGGGGTCTGGTTTCAAAACATCCAGTTTTACTTCAGGCAGAGTTCCTATTGCGTTTGCAATGCTTGTGCTCTGGGTGGTTACAATGACAACACTTCCTACCTCACCATAATAAAGCACTGACCACAGCCTACTCCATATGTGCTCTGTCCTGTCAGTTAAATCATCTAGGATAACTAAAAATCTCTGATTTTCGATAGTTTCAATAAGCCTCTTTTCAACAATATTCAAATTTTCTGAGCCTATTGTTGTAGATCCAGAATCCATACTGCACTCTTTAAAAGAACTTAATATCTCTTGCAGAATTTTCTTAACATCATGATTTTCTGAGACATAGACCCAGGCTTCTAAAGCAAAATGTTCTTTCACTCTCATGTCATTGTAGATCTTTTTAGCAACAGTAGTTTTCCCAACACCACCTAGACCAACAATGGGTATAACCGTTAGTTTCCTATTGCTAATGGAATGAGGTTCTTCTATAGTAGTAATCGTTGTTACTATATTTTTTATTTGTTCTGGGGCATCACCCTCTTTAATTGTGCCACTAGACGTTGATTTCCCAAATAAACTCATGCCTAACAAACCTTTTTTACTTTGTTCTGATGTTTCACCCTTTATAACTGTCCGAATAAACATTAATTTCCCAGGTATACCCCAGCTTAAGAAATTTCTGAATATCTTATCAGAAAGGCTGCTGCTCCCTTCTCCTTCTCCCTTTTGTAAATTAGGATCATCTAAAAGTTTATTGTTAAAATCTCCATATAGAACGTTTAATATCATGTCCAAGATTAACTCGATTTCTTTATCCCGGCCAAATATGTTAACACCAGGGGCTAAAGTGGAGCTTGTTTCAATACCAAGATTGCATATATGTTCTTTTCCTTTATCACTATGAGCTTGTACTTTAATGAAATCCCCCACCCCCATGCACACCTTATCAAGCTTCTTAACAACAGATTTCAACTCCTTCAAATCTTTGTCAGGATAAAACAGACTCTTAACCATCTTACCAGATGAGGAGGCAATTTCACTAACCTTACCCTTTCCCTTGATACTCTCACGAATCCTCTTGGCCTCAAAGTGATCCAGAACATCTTCTGCCTCATAAGCCGCATCTTTAAGCTGCTCAAGCCATGTGTCGAGACCCTTGTTAGTAATTTGCCGCTTCTCGGCTGCTTCAATCACACTTTGGATATGGGGAAGTTGAATCTCCAAGTTTGTGAGCATCTCCCTGGTCCCAGTGTGCAGACCATAGTTGTCACCGAGGTAGGAGCGTCCTAGATCGACCACTTTGCCAATGACAGCAGATGCGAACCACCCTCCTGTTATCAACTCCACTCCTGCCATTCTAAGAGAAACAACAAAGAAAGAGAGAGGGAAAGATCTAAGAGATAGGTTGGGGTCAACGAGGTGTTTGGGGTAGGAGTGAGGTACAGGAGCACTAGATATCAGATCTAGAGAAGAAAACTCTAGAGACAAAAGTGGACCATCAGGAGGCAACTGTCTTTACAAAGTTGGTAGGATGCCCATTTTCTTATTAATATAAATATGAAAAAAAACGTCGATTGATTAATATCTTATTTCATCGGAAAACTTAAAAAAACCGGAAACGTACTAAAAAAATAAAAAAAGTTTAGCACGGACGCTATAGTTTTTGAGTTTTTGAGGGACACTATATTATTGGAACCAATATCTTAATGCTTATTTTTGGGGTGTTCATTGGGTCTGGTTTAGTCGGTTTCGAACAAACCGAATTAGTTTGGACTAAATGGTTTGGTTTTTTTAGTTTAATGGTTCAGTTCGGTTTGTTTTTTAAAACTAAATTATAGCTTCAGTTCGGTTCGGTTTGAAAATTTTCAAAACCGAGATAACCAAACCGACCAAACTTTTATATATTATGAATTTGGCCAGATCGCCTCAGTTTATTTCTTAATATAATTCGACTTATCAGAAAACAATTAGTTTAAATAAAACAAATTATATATTTTCGTTTGAACCGAACAAACCGAAATAAAACTTTGATTCAGTTCAATTTCAATGATAAATCAGTTCAGTTCGGTTCTATTTTTGAAACCGAATTATAACTTTTTTTGCCGAGATGAATAGTTTATTTATTCCTATATTTTGAAATTAACAAAATGAATAAAAGAGATCTACACCAATATACTTGTGTTGTACACGATTTAGATTCGAAAATGTAAACATAATAAGTTGCAAACAAAAGAGAAGGGAATAACCATTATTTAGTGATTTTCACCACATCATATTCTACTAAATAAAATTTAATAAATTTACTAACCTGTCTCAATGTCAATTCGCCGGCTATTGGTTGGGTTCTGTTTGTGAATAATATAAATGTACGTGAAGTAAATAAGGGACCTACCAACCTATATTAATATTAGGTATTAATTTAGCGGTAATAAATTGGGTTCTCTTGTGAATAAAAGTAAATTGCATAAAGTAAATATAAGAGGAGGGATTACACTATAATTTAGGGAGTCTTCACCCTCATATCCGCATAAAAGAAGGGGGGAAAAAGGAAATAAGAAAAAGAAGGAAAATAATATTCGAAAGAGATCGATTCATATTATTTAAATAGTTATTATTGTCAATTTTGCTCAATAACAAATGTACACCATTACAAAGAACAAACAAAAAATAAAACAAACAAAAAAATATTATACCTAGACGTTATAATATAATGCTCAGCTACAGTGTTTTTTTTGTGAGTTAATTAGCAATCCGATTAACTGAACATTATAGAGTATATATAATGTCCAGCTACAGTGCCCATGACGTTATAATCTATTACGTTGTTCCTCTATTTGGAAATTTCATGATTTTGTGCCCCTTTTTCAATTTTTTTTTGTTTTCCTATTAATAAAAAAATCGGCCGTAACTAGGTTATTAGATACAGAAATTGCTAAAACTATAAGCATGTACAATTAACAATGTGTAAATCACAACTAGGTTATTAGTTTTTGTCATATTTTCTCAAAATTCTTGCTAACTATACAATATGTAAATCACATAAATGCAAGGGAATTTTTTTTTTTTTTTGAGAGAAAAGAGGGATCAAGTTCCTTTTCCATTGATCATAAGTTCTCATAATAGAGAACTATGGTTTGTTACACAAGGCAAGCTAAGCTCAACAGAGTTGAGCTTGCATAAAGAGAAAAAAAAAACAAGAAAGAAAGAAAAGAAGCCAAAGTTAAGAAAATGAAACAGCAAGTAAAATTGAAGTCTAATTTAATTGTATTATATCCTACTCCCTCGCAACATCATCTTGCACCCTTTGCACCGTTGAGTTCATAGTAGAGTTGTACTGCTCCTGAACCTGCTGCAGCAGGTGTTCTACTATGTTCTCTTCATCCCGGAAAATCCCGGTACACCTCTCCCTCCACAGTATGAAACATGTAATTAGCGCCAGTGTTTCTTTTCTTTTCTTTTTTTGCAGACATTTTGCAGGATAGCTGTGACCTCTTTGGTACCGGGTCCTCTAACTCGATAAGCCTGAGATACCATGTCGTGTAGCTGTACCGCTTACTGAGCTTTGTCGTTGATTCAATTTTATTATTTTTATTTCATTTATGTTGGCGACATGTATAGTTGTGTTTTCTGTAGTATTGTAAGAAGAAAAATCTACAAATAGAAGTTGGACTCAACGGGGTAAACGGGGTGTTTGGGATAAGAATTAGGAGGTACAGGGAGACGGAAGAACAGATAAGAAAATCTAGAGATAGAATTAGTTAGTTTTTTTTTTTTTTGTTTAAGGTTTAAAATTAGATAATTGACCATAAAGAGTCATCCTGTTTTCACAAAGCGGGTAGAAACCTGTCCACATCAGAACCAACAAGGCAACTAAGTAATTGCACACTTTCTTCAGGATCCAATGCAACTAAGTAACCAATAATTAATGGATGGCCCACCACCTGGTTTCACACAGTCCACCCCAATCATGTGGAATTTTTTTAAAAGATATCACTAAATTTTAAAAATTTACGAAACCAACGTGATTACAACTTTTTTTACGAAAATCATCTTTACCGGAAATGATGCTCGATATGAAAATTTGAAAACTAGATATGATATTCGGTATTGAATTTGAACCATATGGTGCCACTCCTTGTCATTTCTACAAAAAATCCAAAAACTTAAAAACCATAAACCATTCTCGGTTTGAGAAATTAGAAACCAAATTCTAATTTCGATTTGACATTTATAGCAAACTTCGTTTGACAGATTGGATATAAATAAAAAAAAACAGAGGGGTTAAAACCGGCCCTCAGGTCCAGTGAGGTGCAAAAAAAAAAGAAAAAAAAGAAAGGTAAAACCGAACCTCAGGTCCGATAAAGCAAAAGTGTATACCAATTTTGTTAATGCACATGGGTTGCAAAAGAAAAGCAAGAGATCCAAAAGTGTTAATGCGAGATGTTTTTGTTAAAGTCCTCAAATTAAATTGTGGAAACATTTAGTTTTCGAACAAACTTTGCCCCCCTGTAATTTTATTTGTCACCTTCTGAAATTTTGATTTGTAATTTTAGTTAAATTTAGAGTTACAAATAGTGTTAAAATTAGGATAATTTTTCAAATTATGATTGGTAATTAGGACTAGAAGTTAAAGCACTGGAAACTAGAGGTCAGGGTATTGAAAATCATAAGTTAGAACATTGTTTTTTTTTTTTATCTAGTATCCGATTTTTTATGAGGCTTTTAGTACATGGCCCTATCAATATGAATGGTTTGACAAATTAATAACTTAATAATCACAAATAAGATAAAGCTAAAAAAAATTCAGCACAAACATATTTTATACGGATAAGGTTGTATTATTTTATTTAAGTTAATTTGTAATAACTTTTTAATAAACATCAAAACACAGTCTATCAGAATACACCAAACCAACATTTAAACCTGACCCCAGTTGCAGTGAGAAAAAACACATCAATCTAATGGGAACCATTCCCAAACACTTCAAAATACTCTGCCAAGGTAATAGAGCCCTTGTAGTGGACGTGCACGTAATACAGGCCCATAATACCATCAACGCCAGGCCCATAATACAGGCCCAAAAAGAAGACAACAGACAAATAAATCACACACAAAGATCTAGAGCAGTCAAGGAAAAATTGAATCTTTGCATCATGTGCTGGCGTCACCACAAAGACCACTGTCATTCGATCTGCATCCGACAGCTGAGGGGGAACAGAAAACACAGTTCATTCACCATTGTAGACGGACCTATGTTCAAGATTTGAGGGATTATTTTAAGAGAATCAATAAAATGCACCATCGCTAATATTGAATCACCTTTTTCGGAAAAATATAACATTTAACATCACAAACCTAGTTAAACATCATAGAACAGGTCAAAGCATTGTCATGCTAGTCATTCCTGCAGTACGCTTTGCAAGTCGGTCGTGTTTTTATACAAGCATGCCTTTTATCTTACTGCAACATGAACCACTAGAAATTTAAAATTTTCTACACTTAAAAAACTATGCACGAAGTCTATTCAACAAATAGTTGGAGATTCATCCTCCCAACCATCCTCACAGATATCCCCGTTTCTTCCCAAATCAACGACCGCTTTCCTTTCTTCTCAAATCATCAAATTGACAATGGTAAACTCAAATTGACACCAAAATAAAAACAAAATCGGCTAAAATTGTGAAAATCTGACCGATTCGGGAAAAAAAACTCGGTTGAATCGGCCGGCCCAACTGATTTTTCGCGGAAAAATTGCATACCGCGTAACTCGGTCTAAAATCGGTTTGGCCATGTTTTCCGTCTATACTTATAACCTCACCTGGAATAAGCAATGGAATACCAGGTGGATATGTGCAAATTAATTCACCACATAGCTCACCAATGCTATCTTTTATGCTCGCTCTCCTCTTCTTAGAATGCATCTCTAGGAGTCAATTCCAGTTGACTATTCTCAAATGGTTCAATGAATCATCTCTTTCATTACATATTATTTTAGAGTTTTCATGGAAGAAGTTATCGGACAAATGCTTTAACCCTAGGATAAGCGTCTCTACATCCATATGCCGGGTCCCTAGGTTAAAAGCAAAGGTCAAATACCAGGTTCCCACAAGCTCTGGAACTATCTTATAGTATTCATATAATATATCGTCTGAAACACGACCCAATAACCTTTAGGTCCCAACTGTGATCCGCAAAGGATCCATTTCGCAGAAATTTAACCCAAAACCAGATAAATTCAGCAAAGTAATACTCATGGTTCTGAAATTCAGAATCGGAATCAGGTTCTTGACTGTGGAATTGGAATCAAATAAATTGGCCAGAATAAGCCGAGTTGACTCGGAAACTCAGATTTTTTGGCATAAAACTTGTTTTGTAGCCAAAATGTCAAAAACATAAGAAATAATTTATAAAAAAATAATTTATAATAAAACTATGTTAAGACAAAACATTACACTCAAATAATTCACTAATTATATAATGTAATACAAGCATTAAAAATTAAATACACTTTTATTGCCAAAAACTATGCCGAGCTGGCTAGATCATCTTATTGTCCTCTGTATTCAAACACAATTGGGGATATTGTTGTACAGAACCAAAAAAGAAGACATTAATGTAGTGTCAAATAAAGAATTATTAATATCCTCATATCAAACATATGGTTGTACTCCATATGAATTAATAGGGAGATGAGCTTGAATTATATCCTCCACTGAGTTCTGAGGTTCCATACATGCTATCATAAGAATTAATATTTCGATTCTTGCTGTTAGTTCATTGACATCTCTATACCGCATTCCTGTTTGTTCACATGCATTATTATACTAGTTAGTCACATGCATTATTTACTATTCTAGCATAAAGCCAAATATGTTGTCTCACTTTTCTTTGGTCTACAAATATATTGTCGAATAAATAGCAATGCACTAATTTACTTTGGTCTACAAATATGCTATCAAATATGTTGTTTTTTCATCAAAGCAGTGCCTAAGAAATCATTCTTGCATTATCTAAGCAGTGCCTATCCCATGCCCAAACGTGCAATATATACAAATTGTTACAAAAATATTTTTTAATTGAAAAAAATGTCAGACTCGGCCAGAACTCAGCCTGACTCGGCCAAATCAGACATTATTCATCTGAGTTTTGCTGAAAAAATCACACAGGCGAGAAACTCGGGTAAAAAGCAAATCGGACTCAGCCGATACCGAGTTGACTCGGAATCGGCCGATTTTCAAAACCATGGTAATACTTGGTATTTCTTGAATCAGTTTTCTAGCTTCTAAGGCAAAATCCAAGGATTGGTCAAATATGTTCACGTCATCACGTCATCACCTAACTGAGCCCTAGCAGCATGTAAAGAGGCAAGAAGGAGATCACTGGGGCTTGAGCTTTGAAGCAATTGAAGGCATCTGCAAACCCGATCCTGATCAACTAAATCAACCAAGAAGTGTAGCATCGAAGATTGGGTCAAGGAAGAAAGAACCTAATCTTATGTTTGGATCACACTGTTAAATATGGCAACCTTTTATATGCCTTTCTTTTCCGCAGGTTCCGTCGTTTTTTCATCTCAAATCAAAAACTCATCTTCCTGATAAACAAAATTTGACTCAAAGAAAAGGCAAAATTAACTCATCTGGAAGAGAATCGCCTTAATCAGTTGGAATCGGTCAAGACTCACTTGACTCGTCCGAATTACCACTGTTCAACCCGGTACACAACTTCAAAATATGTCAATCTGTCAAACACTTTATGAGCATAAGACAATAAACCATTGTTGGACCAGTAATTACTTATTTTTTTCATTGGGAGAGCCATCTTCTTGGGCCGTATATTTGGGCCTTATATTTGGATTCTCCTAAAGAGATGCATCATGAAAGATCATCCGACTACTAATTGTTGGACCAGTAATTAATTACTTGTTACTTATTTTGTTCATTTAGTTTAACTTTGAGATATAAATTAGTCTTTAATTATCTATAAATTAAAAAAAACAATATATAGATGAAGCAATTATTCGACAGGCTAATATTAAATTGGGTCACTAATGTATATTATCAATTTAAACATATTCGGAAATTTCTTTACTAATAAATAAGTGGTGCGACCAAATACATCTTTCAAAATGGGCGACTACTAGTGTGCACGCCTCATACAACCTGTTACACAAAATTTCGGGGAAAAATTATTATTTTTAAATATATTTAAATGCTATTTATATATCAAATTGTGTTTAGTTACAACTAACAAGGCTAATATTCACATTCCTATTTAGTGATATTAATTTTTTAGCTAATGTAATTAAGTCAACATTTTTGTATTACAAATATTCCCCATTCTAATTAAACATATATGCAAACTACAGTCAATTAAAAAGATAAACTGATAACTTTATAAATTAAAATAAGATTTAAAAGAAATTATCAAATTATAATAACAAAGAGGAAAGAAAAACAATAAGTGTGATTATTGAGTTAGTTGTATGTTCCAATTGGCATGACTTCTTAACCATCAAATTATATAAAGAACCCATATCACATATATAAAGAACTGCTATATTTGAAGAAGCAAATTAACAATTTCCAACGCCAGAATTGGTACAATGAAGGATTGTAGATGAGAGCATACATGTACAATGTCTTTCTAGTTATTTCCAACAGCAAGTCCATGGAAAAATGATAACAATTTGGGCTTGGAATAAATCAGGGGTGTCCCACATATGCTGCCCTTGGAAATACTACGGTGGGTCACACAAATGCTGTTCTTGGAAATACTATGGTAGGTCTCACATAATGTCCTTGGAAATAATTATTTGGGACCACATATGTTGCCCTTGGAAATACTATGGTGGATCCCACATATTGCTGCCCTTGGAAACACTATGTGGGGTTCATTTTGATTGCCTTGGAATAACTAAGGTGGGACCCACGGACTATGCCCTTGGAAATAATAAGCTCATGGCCTTGATGTGAAAGTATTTCCGAGCATACCTTTTTCAAGGGCGGTCTCTTGGAAAAAATTGGAAATGGTATTTCCGACGACGCTTTCGAAAATACATGACTATTTCCAACGAGCCTTTTGGCAACTATGTTTTTCCAAGTGTGGGGCACGGAAATAGCAATTTCAGGACTTTTTCCAAGAGTCAGCTCACAAGCCATTTCCTGCCATTAGAAATATTTACTTTTTTAGTAGTAACAGAAAGTTTCAGACTCCGTCTGTGCATGCTCCCATCTGAGCAATCAAACCTACACAGATCTTATAACAGATCCGACGGTATCAGATTGATGTTCCCCAAAGGGCTCGACAAACATGAAAACACCCTAGTTTTACTCTTTAGATTCATTTTAATATGCATCAAAGAGTATGCATGAAGTAGGAAAAATTGCATCTGGCATCATGTGATTCTATTACTGAGTGTCAATTAATGAATTATTTGCATCTGGTTTAGGGAAAATTGTTTGTATCTAGTTAATTTCATGAGTTCCTTTAGGATCAATGCCTTTACTCAGACCAATTATGGCATCATGGGAATATATTGCATGTTTTAAGTAGAATAAATTAATATATAGCTTAAAATCCGCATATATAAGTCTGCATTAAAATTCACATATGCAGCTGCATACTGTATATGCAGTGTGCAGTGACCTTTCGCATGCATGGACAAAACCGTATTTTACAACATTGATAGTGACAGATTTTTGTAGTGATAGGTTTTCAAATTTGTGGTGCTATATATGAGGACAAAAAATATATGCACCAATTTTTGTTCATACAAAGAAGAAATTTCTCTCAAAATGCAAATATGTTTTTAGTTTTTGTCTATAAACATGGAACTAATTCCTGCTTGTATATCACAATTTTGTAGGCTACGGAATGTAACTAGGTTATTAGATACAGAAATTGCTAAAACTACAAGGACGTACAATCAACAATTGTAAATCACAACTAGGTTATTAGTTTTTGTCATATTTCCTCAAAATTCTTCCTAACTATACAAGATGTAAATCACATAAATGCGAGGGAAATTTTAAAAGATTTAAATGCTCTTTCCACTTTAACTATGTAACTTGTGTGTCCCCTTTGAGAAAAAAATATATACAAGACAAAACTGATATAAATGGAAATACCAGAAACTAAAGATGGTTAATTTGGTCAATTCCAACACATCTGAAATCGGATAAATCGGTGTCGCCATTCCATCTGACAGAATGAATGTGCTAGTTTCACGGCTATATTCATCTACAAACAAAATAAAGATAATATCAAACAAAAAAAAAATTAATTTGGTATATTTGTGATTTTCTTATGCATGTTTTTTTTATAAGGCATATATTGGTCATAAGGAATCCAACCAATAAATTGAACTTTTGAAGGTACCAACCGTCCTTTGTCATACCATAAATTACATTGAGTGAATATATATGGCGGTCAATGTCAATCACTGGTACAGAATCATGAAACTGACACAATACACAAGGGGACCAAAATGGAAATGTTGATTCGTTAATGAACATGAGTAAAAAAATTAATCCCACGGGTAAATGAAAGACAGTTGTATACAAACTAAACAATAGATGCAACACGTACTGGCAAGGATAATAATTAAGTGATCCCTAGAGATTGTAACCATGGCTCGGGTGTATATGCCAACACTAAATATATAACTGCACTAAAGAAAATACAAGTCTATCAGTACACCATGAGTTACATATAAAAATTCATTCGAGATAAATCAGAAATATCTTACAAAAAGCACTTCATACTTTATAAGAAAATGAGATGCATCTTTTATGCAAAACACAACCGCACAATAAATCCCCAACAAACTAGAAAATGCTTAATAGTTTGGATTTGATATTATCCAACCACACTGCTGCACATTAGAACAATTTTACATTTCTTAGAATTTTTTAACTATTTTTTTTAGATAGGTAAAAAATCACTTCATCCAAAAATTCTAGACCATCCAAAAAAGTATTGAATGGTTCACTTAAACTGTTTGGACATTGGAAACAGAGATATTGATATATAGTACCGACCATCTGTTTTATGCATAGTACCATAGCCTCACTCAAAAGAACTTGTATATCCAAAAACAAATCATATACCGTACCTGTGGCGATGACAGTGGTGGTGGATCCGACAAATCCATACACCTCCAATGGTTTGGGGCCATAATTAACTGTGAAATCAGCATCTGATCTATCATCTGTTCTAGTGTGTTTGTCATCAACAGGAAAGGCGTAGTCAGGGCTGAGGACTGGCGGTTGCACAATAGGCTGAAAGTTCTGCCTGGGCTGCAACAGGTGTCAGCAATTAGTGGTTGTAGAATGTATTTAAGGTTCGTACAACCCTTCTTAATACTTCTCAATATTTGTGAAATATTTAAAACATTAATCAGAACATTACAACTATACTCGTCATAGCTTTTGGTTGATATGTCAACATGAATTTCTTATCTAAAATTAAATTTTGTAACATAAACCACAATTAACTAGTTATAAAATATAAAAAATATAAAAAAATTAAACCTGCATCCTAAATCGCTCTCCCAATCACATCTCTCAATTTTCAATTACCCTTCTTTCCAGCACAATGTCCGTTTTCCGTACTTCTACTAACAAACCCGAACAAAAATTAAAAGAATACAACAACTAAATGCATACCAGCTAATTAGCAACCAAAGAGCACAGCTGAAGCAGAGAAAATTACACCGAAATGCGTAGGTAGCGAGTGCGGACAGAAGGATTTGTCATGGTCCAAACGGACCAAACTTTGTTGTTGCTTTTGGTCCAAAATTCTTCGTCCTGTTGAGCCCAAGTTTTCTCTGTAAAAATATAATGGGACGATAGTGACTGTGGTAGGTAGGAAAGCATAAATTATCTCAATTCGAATGTATTTGTAGTTCTGACCATACAAATCATTTCCTACAAATTACTACAGTACAAATCATTGATTTCATTCAGCCAGTTAAAATATCTCCACGTAAGAATATTAGTAAAAATCCGTAGAAATTGATACCAATTAATACCAACTATTTCTGAAGCTGCTTATTTGGACTTGACCATGACCAGTGTCACTATAGTTGAGTTCGCTATCAAATCGTCATATTAATCAACGATAATTTTATTATTTGCAGAATAAAATGTTTCATAATTTTTTTATAAAGTCATATAAACGAATCATCATCGGCTAGCAGGGTTTAACGATCAATTAGTGATGGATTGTAAGGAATGTCAAAAACGAATACTTTCACGTTCCACAGTAAAGAACTTTACCTCCTGAAAAAAAAAACGAAAAGAGAAATATTCATGAGCCTTGCAATTTTTTATGAATACTACTGTTGATTTGTTTTTAGACATGTCATCATGCACAACCATAGTCATAAGATTCATGTTATACGATAATTCATAGGTGACTTACTGGTACTATATACTGATTTCCTTGATCAAATTCAACAATTAAGTATCAAAGAATAATTACCTAAGCTGGGATGGCCCATTATCTCATAATTGGCATCAATTGTTTAGTAGCTGCGTAAAAACAAGTCAAACAGCTCTGGTTATTTACAATATTTTTTCAAACAATTTCAGCCCGGCGCTGAAATTATAATTTAATATTGGGCACAATCAGTGAAATTTGCATTATGAGACAGCTTAGTGTCTGGCTTGGCAAATAATACGTTTGGCCGAGCTTGTGATTAGTTGGTTCCTAGTTATTTTAGGTTTTAGTATATTTTGATTTAGTTATATTGGCTTATTTATGGGTTTTGAAGTTCTGTATTAGCTTGTTTTAGTTGTTTACGGCTGGTACGTGGGTGCGGTACCAAATTTTGAATATTTAGTTTCTAATGAAACTAATCCAAAAATTTTATTAATATCCAAAAAAATATTAAATTTCAAAATCTACACCTTGTTTTGACAAGATTTCAAAAACTGCCCAAACCGCATATTTGTTTCACTGTTTTAGGCATCTCAAAACCTAAAAAAAAATTGCAGTTTGTGTTTTGGAATTCCAGAACCGCAAATTTATATTGCGGTATTAAGTTCTATTTTTTAATTAAACATAAAATATTATAATTTATTTAAGTATTTTTATATTGAAATATTATAATTAATTTATTTCTTTGAAAATAGATGGAATACGATATAATTTGATTTATTAGAAAGGTTGCGTCGAATAACCCAGACCGGATTTTTTGCGGCTATAAGAAAAATTAAAATATTATTTGTGTGTTATTGGAAAAAAAATTAAAATATTTTGAATCTGAGTAAATGCAGAAAATATTGTAATCCTACTTTTTCGAAAGTCACTTCTTGATAAATACAGAAAGTATTGTAATCCTACTTTTTCGAAAATACAAAAAAAAATGCTAACATTTCTCTGACAAAATTTTCTTTGAAAAAAAAATTCCCACAATTTTTGTTTTGAAATTCCACCGAAGGAGGTGTGATTTTGAAATTTAATATTTTTTTGGATATTAATGAAAATTTCGCAAAATGATGGTAATCCACTATCTTAAAAGAATAAAATATATAATTTCAATATTTAACTCATAATAGGAAAAAGTCAACTCACTTCAAAAGCTTCCACTCAGCTGTTTCAATGTTGAGATGAAATCTGTCAGTTCTCTGATTGCAAGCAAAAAAAAAAAAAAGCATGTCAGTTCTCTTTTAGAAAAATATTTCTAAAGCTAAAATAAATATTACGTATATATGCATGTACCTTTGGTATCTTTCTTGTGGAGAAACTGCAGCATATCGTT
The DNA here is from genome assembly GCA_964058825.1 of Carex arenaria. Classification (NCBI taxonomy): domain Eukaryota; kingdom Viridiplantae; phylum Streptophyta; class Magnoliopsida; order Poales; family Cyperaceae; genus Carex; species Carex arenaria. Next base: position 47,486 of record CAXKVW010000099.1, on the reverse strand, counting down.
GTATTATCTGCTCAAAGTTGCTGACAATAATAAAAACAAATAGAGTAGTGAGTTAAGGCACATATATAATAAAAACTAATTAAGGATTAATGAACCCTCATAAAAAAGTTTCAGAATATAATTAAATCATACCACTGATGAGATTTCTCATTTGAGGGCAAAAAGGACGGTAATAATACTGGAATATCATACATTATAGAGAGCACCTCGGCCATGAGACAATTAATACCAAAAGTTCGCCAAGCTCAGAGGCCATATGAAGAGGATCGCCACGCAAATCAAACCAACGAAGAACAGATCAAGGCTTCTCTGCCACCAGATAATCACCGTACAAATCAGAAATATTCAGAATACAATTTCTTCAAATCTAGAAGATGAGCGGGGAAGGGGTGAGAGATTCACGTACCTTGAGGACAGAGTTGCAAGCTTCAATTTACTTTCTTCTAATGGATAGTTTCCTTTTTGTTTATCACATGCAAACAAGGGACAAAGTCGCCTTTGATCAGGTCATAAAATCTCCGTATTGAATGCTATGAAATACAACTGTGAGTTAAAGAGAAGAAAACATATAATTTTAATGCAGATCAAACTATATATTCTCCATAAGATTAAAAAGTACATAAGAAAGCAAAATAGAACGAGTTAGAAAATTTTGCCTTTTATTGATACACACCTTAGAAAGAGAAAGGAGACTAGGGAGAGTGTGCTTGTGGTGTTCCTATGTCCTCATTGATGAAGTGGACGAATGGAATATGAGATATCTTATGCCAATCATCCCCATTATTGGGCTCGCATCGGCGTATTAGAGCTGGGCATTCCTCGATGTATAGTTCTATAAGGTTTGGTGGTAAACCGTTTTGCGGTAATGAAAACAAATTAGGGCAAGAAGAAATGTGTAGCTTCTTCAAGGTAGTGAGCAAATGTAATTGGGAAGGAAGGAACCTCAACAGCTCACAATTACGGAACTCAAGTTTTTCCAGAGAGGTTAATTGGCTGGACCAAAATTCTAGATGTTCCATATCATGGGAAAATAATTCAAAGTATCCTTGTATCAAAAGCGAACGCAGTGAAGGCAGCCTTCCTAGTCTTGGTAGTCTCGTAGAAACAGAGTTGCCCAGGTCCAGGTCCAGGTCCAGGTCCAGGTAAGTTAGAGAAGGCAGCCTTCCTAGTCTTGGTAGTCTCGTAGAAACAGAATTGCCCAGGTCCAGGTCCAGGTCCAGGTCCAGGTAAGTTAGAGATTTCAAACAATGCTTTTCATATTCTGCACCAAAAATCTCATCCAAGGGACGTTCTTCATAGGTGTATCGAATTACCCCAGAATGTTTAATTACTAACTCCCTCAATTTAACAAGGTACTTTGAGCCTCCAACAAAATTAACAGGGCCAATAATATCCGTTAGGTGCAAAACCTCAATGGATATTAAACGAGTACAATCTATAGAGACAACAGATGGAAAATTAGATATGCTAAAGTGAGAAAGGGTTGGCATCCATATTGTTTGAATATTAAGAGTGACACACGAAGTTAATGTAAGCTCCACCACTGAGGTTAAAGAAGACAGAGGCAGTGTCGACAGTAACTTGCAATTTTTCAAGAGGAGCTTTTTGAGCTGTGGAAATATCGTCTTTCCAGTATCTCCATCCTCCCATTTTGTCCAAGATGGAATTTCAGAGAATGTCAACTCCTTCAAAGATGGAAATATCACATCACGACTGCCATAACACTTACTACCGAACTCCTGAATTGCTAAACCCAGAAAGCTGAGAAGTTCGAGGGAAGGGAGCTCCCCAAAAGCAGGAAGGGTTCTTGACCAAAAGTGGGATACATGAATAACCTTTAGATTTTTAAAAACAGGATGGGATGAGCACATCCAACCTGGAAAATAACTCTTGTAGCCCATAATTTCTAATTTGAGAATTTCTAATTTGGGGGGTAGCTTTAGGGCATCAAGAATCTCTATTTTTACCTCGCCATCATATCTCAACTCTAAACTTTTGAGGTACTTTTTCTTGTCTAATTTTGATTCAGCTGCTTCTTCTTCACTTGATATGTTCTGGAGCTTGCTTAGAAGAAGGTGTCCACTGATTTCATCCATGTCCTTCAACTCACTGATCATATGCCCCTCTCTCTTTTCTATACGGAATTCCTCAAGCTCTTGGAGCTTGGTTAGTTTCCCTATACTGGATATTAGAGAAATAGTATCAGAACTTGCATATAAATGACGCAAGTGTATAAGTTGATTCATTCCTTTAGGTAACTCTCCAAAGTTACAACCTCGCACATCTAGTACTTGAAGATGGCACAAGGAACAAAATTCATCGGGAATCGATTTAATACCAGTGAAGGAGAGATCAACAAATCGGAGATGCCACAGTTGACAAGCGGCATTAATGGGATATTTTGTTTCAAGCATAATATTAGATGAACCCATCACACGTAGACCCTTGTAATTGGCAAAGATATTGCTAATGAATTTATCATTGCCGGTTGTCCAATTACCAAAGAAAATCACAGTTCGTAGTCTATTACTCTTATCCCATGTCCACTCCACCTCTGAATTTTCACCATCTATACCCAAGTGGCGGGCTGAAGATGGGAGATGCTTATCGTTTCTTTTAACGAAACAAAATTCATTAGAAGCAACAGCACTAGCTAATTCCCACACAAGATCATGCATGACGTACTTGCCATCATTTATTGATGGCTGAAAGAAGATTCTGTCGACGAGTTTATCAAACCACTTGCTTCCTATATCTTCTAATCTTATTTGTCCTCTGTCCAACATTGGTTTCTCTAATGTGCTGGGTTGAATAAAGCCATGTGCCGTCCACATCTGAACCAATCTTTCTCTTTCAAATTCATACTGTTTTGGAAATATGGAACAAAATACAAAGCATTGTTTTAGCTCAGATTCCAAATAATTATAGCCAACACCAATTGAAGGAAGGATTTCCTTACGGGCACTTTCAATGTTCCACCAATCACTTCCACAAATATCTTCCCAGAATTTTTTTTCTGATCTGGTACTCAACAATGTCCCAATAACCTTGCCTGCTAGAGGTAATCCGTGCAACTTTTTAGCTATCTGTTCACCAATATTTTTAAATTCCTTTCGTTCTGACTGAGGCAATTTTGCAAACTTTGAACCACGAAATGCATAATACTGAAAAAGTTCCCAAAATAAATTTGGTTCCAAAAGATCCAATTTTACTTCAGGTACAGTTCCTATTGCGTTTGCAAGGCCTTTGCTTTGGGTGGTTATAACAACAACACTTCCTACTTCCCCAAAATAAAGGGCAGACCTCAGTCTACCCAATGTGCCCTCTATCCTGTCGGTCAAATCATCTAAGATGATTAAGAATCTCTGATTGTTGATAGTTTTAATGAGCCTTTTTTCAGCAACATCCAAACTTTCTGAGCATGTTTTTGTACATCCAGTCTTGATACCACACTCTTTAATAGAACATACAATATCTTGCATAATTTTCTTATTATCATGATTGTCTGAGACATAGACCCAGGCTTTTAAATCAAAATGGTTTTTAACTCTCTCATCGTTGTAGATCACTTGAGCAACAGTAGTTTTCCCAACACCACCTAGACCAACAATGGGTATTACCGCTGGTTTATGAATGTTGATGCAATGAGGTTCTTCTATAAGAGTTATCGTTGGGACTACATTTTTCCTTTGTTCTGGTGCATCACCCGTTATATTTTTTTTAAGGTTATCACCCTTTATATCTGTCCGAATAAACATTATTCTACTACGCCAGCTTAAAAAATTCCAGGATATCTTATTAGAAAGGCTACTGCTCCCTTCTTCCTCACCCTGTTGTAAATTAGGATCATCTAAAGGTTTATGGTTAAAATCTCCATATATAACATTTAATACCATGTCCAAGACTGACTTGATTTCTTCATACCGGCCAAATACTTTTACATCAGGGGCTAAAGTGGAGGTTGTTTCTCTACCAGGATTGTCCAAATATCCTTGCCCTTTATCACTATGAATTAATTGTAAAGTACTAATGAAAACCCCCAGGTTTTTGCACACCGTATCAAGCTCAGCCACAACAGATTCCAACCTCTTCAAATATTTACTAGAAAAAACCACAGTTGTAACCATCTTACCAGTAGAGGAGCCAATTTCAGTAACCTTACCCTTTCCCTTGATACTCTTACGAATCCTCTTGGCCTCAAAGTCATCCAGCACATCATCTGCCTTATATGCAGCATCTTTCAGCTGCTCGAGCCATGTATTGAGACCCTTGCTATTAATTTGCTGCTTCTCGGTTGCTTCAATCACGCTTTGGATATGGGGAAGTTGAATCTCCAAGTTTTTGAGCATCTTGCCGGTCCCAGTGTGCAGATCATAGTTGTCACCGAGGTATGAGCGCCCTAGATCGACCAATTTTCCAATGACGGCAGATGCAACCCACCCTCCTGTTATCAACTCCACTCCTGCCATTTTAAGAGACACAACAAAGAAAGAGAGAGGGAAAGATCTGAGAGATAGTTTGGGGTCAACGGGGTGTTTGGGATAAGAATGATGTACAGGGACACGGGAGATCAGATCTAGAGAAGAAAAATCTAGAGACAAAAGTGGACCATCAGGAGGCTAGAGCCAGCCGTCTTAATTTACAAAGTGGGTAGGATGCCCATTTTCTTATTAATATAATTATGCAGAAAAAACGTCGATTGATTAATATCTTATTTCATAGGAAAACTTAAAAAAACCGGAAACGTAACTAAAAAAAAAAAAAACGTTAGCAAGGACGCTATAGTTTTTGAGTTTTTGAGGGACAACAATAAAGATTCTATCTTATCTCAGTATGTATTTCAGTATGTGTCTCTCTAAATAATTGTTGCGCTATAATTATATGTATGTGGTGTTGATGAAAACTTTACGGTTATTATAGTTTCATACTTTCAATGTATATAATTTAGAGTTCCTCTATTTGTGTTTGTTGGTTGTTATGTATTGTATGTTATATATGTTGAATTTTATGTATTGTATGTTGTAAATGTTCAATATTTTCTTGAATTTTGGATGTTCAATATTGTACGATTAGTGGCCAGTAATTAGCAAATATGAATGCTAACTAATTTAAAATCGAATTAAAAAATAGAAATCATACACGGTTATTTACAACAAACTATGTACAAAAAGTATCTCGCCGCAGTTTGTATTAACCAGTCGTGTATGATTTCTGAAAATCATACACAGGTCTCTTGTAGAAACCATGTATATAACGCTTGTCATTTTATACAGTTAATATGAATGTGTATAAATCACCAGATCAACACTTTTTTCTTGGAGATTGGACACGGTCCGATTCTAGGAACTATGTATGTTAGCACTATATATGTAGACACGGTTCTTCAACCGTATACAATCTATCGACCTTCACATACACAATACTTGTTGACACAACCGCGGAACTGTGTGTCATTAGTTTTTCAGCCCGTGTATTGTAACATCCAAAAAAAATAATTCATTATTAGTTATCTTAATAATAATTTGTTTAATATTAAATACACTATATAAAAATATCTTTACTTAATTATAAATTGGATTCTCCATTTATTTATATTTTTATTTGATTTTCTAAATCAGAGAATTAGCGCTATAATTATTTCCATTTAAAATTAAAAATAATTAAAACAATATATGGAAACCAAAAGGCGCCAGAAACATTCTCTGTTTAATTCTCAATATTTATCCGATAACAATTTTTATTATTTAATAATTATGTTAATATGCATCTCTTGATAAAGAAACCTCTCTGATTCATTCACCCTTTCGATTCAAATTTTCATTATATTTATACAGATTAAAATATCGGAATTGTTAAACTCCCCTTCTCTTTCTGTTTTATATCCGTGACACACCCCCTCTCTTTGTTTGATATCTGAGATAATTAAAAGAAAAATGAAAATTCATTTTTCTTACTACCACCGGAATTAGATTCTCATTTATCATTATATTCCAATTGACAAAATTATGATTTCAATTATTGATCGATTGTTCGTGTGAATCGACTTCTGATTACGTCGCAGTAATTTTGAGTTTTTGCAATCCGATTTGAAGTTTCGAATATCTCGCTATCAGGTAATCGAACTTCTCTATAATATCTATTTTCATTTTATATGGTTGATTTGGATATTGATATTGCATAGATTATGATGGCATATTTAATGGAATAACGGAGTCTAAGGTAAATTTTTATAAATATACAAAATCCGAAATTAATTTAACAATCTAAACATTTTTTATTCGGATTTCCAAATCTATCTATATCGATTACAAAATAATCGGTTACAGCCTATCAAACCGATGACACAGTGATCGGTTCCACATTTGTCAAACCGATGACTAAACCATCGGTTTCAGCCTTGCACGATTTTTGATGCATTCTGCACACTTTTTGATGCATTCTGCACACTTTTTGAAACAACGAACAGCTCAGATTAAAATAACGAACGACTCAGATTAAAACACAGTTTGTAATGATTACAAAGTTGCGCAAACAGTGTTTTAATTTTTGTTAAAAAAAAATTTCAAAAATAGAAAGACCATAATATTTTCTGTATTTACCTAGAAGTGACTTTTGCACCAGGATCAATAATTCAGATTCAAAGTATTTTTATTTTTTTCTAATAACACACAAAGAAATATTTTAATTTTTCTTACAGCCATGAAAAATCCGATCTGAAAAATATTGATCCGGGTTATTTGTTTAAGTATTTCTAATAAATCAAATTATATGGTATTATATCTAATTTAAAAAAATATAAAAAAATGTCCAATATTTTAATAAATAAATAAATATATTATCATATTTTCTAATTAAATAAAAAAATAAAAATTATTTTAGATGACATTGTCATCGGTCCAATATTTATTTTTATTTTTTTATTTAATTAGAAAATATGATAATTTATTTATTTTTTATTAAAATATTGGACATTTTTTTATATTTTTTTAAATTAGATATAATACCATATAATTTGATTTATTAGAAAGACTTGAACAAATAACCCGGATCAATATTTTTCAGATCGGATTTTTCATGGCTGTAAGAAAAATTAAAATATTTATTTGTGTGTTATTAGAAAAAAATAAAAATACTTTGAATCTGAATTATTGATCCCGATTCAAAAGTCACTTCTAGATAAATACAGAAAATATTATGGTCTTTCTACTTTTGAAAAAATAAAAATTTAACAAAAATTAAAACACTGTTTGCGCAACTTTGTAATCATTACAAACTGTGTTTTAATCTGAGTGGTTCGTTGTTTTAATCTGAGCCGTTCGTTGTTTCAAAAAGTGTGCAGAATATGCATCAAAAATCGTGCAGGGGTGAAACCGATGGTTTAGTCATCGGTTTGACAAATGTGGAACCGATCACTGTGTCATCGGTTTGATAGGCTGTAACCGATTATTTTGTAATCGGTATAGATATATTTGGAAATCCGAATAAAAAATGTATAGATTGTTAAATTAATTTCGGGTTTTGTATATTTATAAAAATTTTGGGATTTTATGTGTGTGATCAGAATGTGAGAATCGCTTGTGAGCATGAATTACAAATGTGTGTTGTGGAAGTTGAAAATCGCATGTGTAATGGAATTTCAACTATGTGAATATTATATGATTTGTTTTACATATAACATAGACTGACCGATTAAATATGCATGCATATTGATTTGTATTTGAATAGATCAATCCGGCATGTTTGAATAGTTGTTAAGTCAATTATAAAGAAGCATGTCGTTAAATGACCGGTTACTGAGCTTTGTAGTTGATTCTATTTTATTATTTTTATTTCATTTATGTTGGCGACATGTATATATAGTTCCGTTTTCTGTAGTATTGTGAGAAGAAAAATCTACAAATAGAAGTTGGACTCAACGGGGTAAACGGGGTGTTTGGGATAAGAATTAGGAGGTACAGGGAGACGGAAGAACAGATAAGAAAATCTAGAGATAGAATTAGTTAGTTTTTTTTTTTTTTTTAAGGTTTAAAATTAGTTAATTGACCATAAAGAGTCATCCTGTTTTCACAAAGCGGGTAGAAACCTGTCCACATCAGAACCAACAAGGCACGAGGATATGCTCAGAAGCTCATAAAGATGTGGACCCATTATTGCTGGATTTTGTATCTTTCAAGCAAGATCACAAGGAGGCTAGTACAAAATAATTGCACACTTTCTTCAGGATCCAATGCAACTAAGTAACCAATAATTAATGGATGGCCCACCACGTGGTTTCACACAGTCCACCCCAATCATGTGGATTTTTTTTTTCAAAAGACATCACTAAATCTTAAAAATTTACGAAACTAACATGATTACAATTTTTTTACGAAAATCATCTTCATAAGAAATGATGCTCGATATGAAAATTTGAAAACTGGATATGATATTCGGTATTGAATTTGAACCATATGGTGCCACTCCTTGTCATTTCTATAGAAAATCCAAAAACTTAAAAACTGGAAACCATTCTCAGGTTGAGAAATTAGAAACCAGATCCTAATTTTGATTTGACATTTATAGTATATTTTGTTTGACAGATTGGATATAAATAAAAAAAAACAAAAAAGTAAAAAAAAAAAAATCACAGCCACAAATTGGAGATAAAGAAAAAAAAAATAGAGAAGGGTTAAAACCGGCCCTCAAGTCCAGTGAGGTGCAAAAAAACAAAAACAAAATAAAGAAAGAAAGAAAGGTAAAATCGAATCTCAGCTCCGATAAAGCAAAAAAAAAAAAAAATAGAGAACTGACGGTTTTTCGAAGTTAAACCGGCAATAATATTCAGTTTTTCAAAATAAAAACCGACTTCCATACTATGGTACAATTTTTACTTGAAATGGGTTCTATTTTGTGTAATATTGTATAGCATGATATTGTGTAGCATGTAATACCAAATATAGTATCCGGTTTTTAAACTTTCATACCGAGCATTATTTACGGTGGAGATGATTTTTGTACAAGAATTATAATCATGTTGATTCTGTGAATTTTCAAGATTTAGTGATGCTTTTTAAAAAAAAATTTCAATCATGATTTACACAATACTTTGCAGATAGAATGCACATGGGTTCCAAAAGATAAGCAAGAGATCCGGAAGTGTTAATGCAAGAGCCCTTGTAGTGGAAGTGCACGAATCCCACATGAACACAAATACCATCAACGCCAGGCCCATAATACAGGCCCAAAAAGAAGACAACAGACAAATAAATCACACACAAAGATCTATAGCAGTCAGGGAAAAATTGAATCTTTGCATCATGTGCTGGCGTCACCACAAAGACCCCTGCCAATCGATCTGCATCCGACAGCTGAGGAGGAACAGAAAACACAGTTCATTCACCATTGTAGACACCTATGTTCAGGATTTGAGGAATTATTTTAAGAGAATCAATAAAAAGCACCATCGCTAATATTGAATCACCTTGTCCGAAAATATAACATTTAACATCACAAACCTAGTTAAACATCATAGAACAGGTCAAAGCATTGTCATGCTAGTCATTCCTGCAGTTTCCTTTGCAAATCGGTCGTGTTTTTATACAAGCATGCCTTTTATCTTACTGCAACATGAACCACTAGAAATTTAAAATTTTCTACACTTAAAAAGCTATGCACGAAGTCTATTCAACAAATAGTTGGAGATTCATCCTCCCAACCATCCTGACAGATACCCCCGTTTCTTCCCAAATCAACGACCGCTTTCCTTTCTTCTCAAATCATCAAATCGACAATGGTAAACTCAAATTGACGCCAAAATAAAAACAAAATCAGCAAAAAATGGGAAAATCTGAATGATTTGGGACAAAAACACGGTTGAATCGGCCGGCCCAACTGATTTTTCGCTGAAAACTCGCATACCGCATAACTCGGTCTAAAATTGGTTTGGCCATGTTTTCCGTCTATACTTATAACCTCACCTGGAATAAGCAATGGAATACCAGCTGGATATGTGCAAATTAATTCACCACATATCTCACCAATTCTATTTTCTATGCTGACCCTCCTCTTCTTAGCAAAGAATGCATCTCTAGGAGTCAATTCCAGTTGACTATTCTCAAATGGTTCAATGAATCATCTCTTTCATTACATATTATTTTAGAGTTTTCATGGAAGAATTTATCGGACAAATGCTTTATCCCTATAATAAGCGTCTCTACATCCATATGCCGGGTCCCTAGATTAAAAGCAAAGGTCAAATACCAGGTTCCCACAAGCTGTGGAACTATCTTATAGTATTCATATAATATATCGTCTGAAACACGACCCAATAACCCAAGACGTTAGGTCCCAACTGTGATCCGCAAAGGATCCAATTCGCAGAAATTTAACCCAAAACCAGATAAATTCAGCAAAGTAATACTCATGGTTCTGAAGCTCGAAATCGGAATCGGGTTCTTAGCTGTGGAATTGGAATCGAATAAATCGGCCAGAATAAGCCGAGTTGACTCGGAAACTCATATTTTTTGGCATAAAACCTGTTTTGTTGCCAAAATGTCAAAAACGTAGGAAATAATTGATAAAAAAAAAATTATAATAAAACTATGTTAAGACAAAACATTACACTCAAATAATTCACTAATTATATAATTTAATACAAGCATTAAAAATTAAATATATTTTTTATTGCCAAAAGCTATGCCGAGCTGGCTGGATCATCTCATTGTCCTCTGTAGTCAAACACAAATGGGGATATTGTTGTACAGAACCAAAAAAGAAGACATTAATGTAGTGTCAAATAAAGAATTATTAATATCCTCATATCAAACATATGGTTGTACTCCATATGAATTAATAGAGAGATGAGCTTGAATTATATCCCTCACTGAGCTCTGAGGTCCCATACATGCCATCATAAGAATTAATATTTCGATTCTTGCTGTTAGTTCATTGACATCTCTATACCGCATTCCTGTTCGTTCACATGCATTATTTATTGTTCTAGCATAAAGCCAAATATGTTGTCTCACTTTTCTTTGGTCTACAAATATATTGTCGAATATATAGCAATGCACTAATTTACTTTGGTCTACAAATATGCTATCAAATATGTTGTTTTTTCATCAAAGCAGCGCCTAAGAAATCATTCTTGCATTATCTAATCAGTGCATAACCTGTTCCCAAACGTGCAATATATAAACATTGTTACAAAAATATTTTTTAATTGAAAAAAATGTCAAACTCGGCCAGAACTCAGTCTGAATTAGTCATAAAATTGGCTAACTAGGCCGAGTCAGACACTGTTCATCTCAGTTTTGCTAAAAAAATCACACAGGCGAGAAACTCAGGTAAAAATCAGATCGAACTCAGCCGATACCGAGTTGACTCGGAATCGGCCGATTTTCAAAACCATGGTAATACCTGTGATTTCTTGAATCAGTTTCTAGCTTCTAAGGAAAAATCCAAGGATTGGTCAAATATGTTCATGTCATCACGTCATCACTTAACTGAGCCCTAGCAGCATGTAAAGAGGCAAGAAGGAGATAACTGGGCCTGAGCTTTGAAGCAATTGAAGGCATCTGCAAACCCGATCCTGATTAACTAAATCAACCAATAAGTGTAGCATTGATCGAAGATTGGGTCAAGGAAGAAAGAACCTTATCTTATGTTTGGATCACACTGTTAAATATGGCAACATTTTATATGCCTTTCTTTTCCGCAGGTTCCGTCGTTCTTTCATCTCAAATCAAAAACTCATCTTCCCGACAAACAAAATTTGACTCAAAGAAAAGGCAAAATTAACTCATCTGGAAGAGAATCGCCTTAATCAGTTGGAATCGGTCAAGACTCACTTGACTCGTCCGAGTTACCACTGTTCAACCCGGTACCACAACTTCAAAATATGTCAATCTGTCAAACACTTTATGAGCATAAGACAATAAACCATTGTTGGACCAGTAATTACTTATTTTTTTCATTGGGAGAGCCATCTTCTTGGGCCGTATATTTGGGCCTTATATTTGGATTCTCCTAAAGAGATGCATCATGAAAGATCATCCGACTACTAATTGTTGGACCAGTAATTAATTACTTGTTACTTATTTTGTTCATTTAGTTTAACTTTGAGATATAAATTAGTCTTTAATTATCTATAAATTAAAAAAAACAATATATAGATGAAGCAATTATTCGACAGGCTAATATTAAATTGGGTCACTAATGTATATTATCAATTTAAACATATTCGGAAATTTCTTTACTAATAAATAAGTGGTGCGACCAAATACATCTTTCAAAATGGGCGACTACTAGTGTGCACGCCTCATACAACCTGTTACACAAAATTTCGGGGAAAAATTATTATTTTTAAATATATTTAAATGCTATTTATATATCAAATTGTGTTTAGTTACAACTAACAAGGCTAATATTCACATTCCTATTTAGTGATATTAATTTTTTAGCTAATGTAATTAAGTCAACATTTTTGTATTACAAATATTCCCCATTCTAATTAAACATATATGCAAACTACAGTCAATTAAAAAGATAAACTGATAACTTTATAAATTAAAATAAGATTTAAAAGAAATTATCAAATTATAATAACAAAGAGGAAAGAAAAACAATAAGTGTGATTATTGAGTTAGTTGTATGTTCCAATTGGCATGACTTCTTAACCATCAAATTACATATAGAACCCACATCACATATATAAAGAACTGCTATATTTGAAGAAGCAAATTAACAATTTCCAACGCCAGAATTGGTACAACGAAGGATTGTAGATGAGAGCATACATGTACAATGTCTTTCTAGTTATTTCCAACAGCAAGTCCATGGAAAAATGATAACAATTTGGGCTTGGAATAAATCAGGGGTGTCCCACATATGCTGCCCTTGGAAATACTACGGTGGGTCACACAAATGCTGTTCTTGGAAATACTATGGTGGGTCTCACATAATATCCTTGGAAATAATTATTTGGGACCCACATATGTTGCCCTTGGAAATACTATGGTGGATCCCACATATTGCTGCCCTTGGAAACACTATGTGGGGTTCATTTTGATTGCCTTGGAATAACTAAGGTGGGACCCACGGACTATGCCCTTGGAAATAATAAGCTCATGGCCTTGATGTGAAAGTATTTCCGAGCATACCTTTTTCAAGGGCGGTCTCTTGGAAAAAATTGGAAATGGTATTTCCGACGACGCTTTCGAAAATACATGACTATTTCCAACGAGCCTTTGGGCAACTATGTTTTTCCAAGAGTGGGGCACGGAAATAGCAATTTTAGGACTTTTTCCAAGAGTCAGCCACTAGAAATATTTTCTGCCATTTCCTGCCATTAGAAATATTTACTTTTTTAGTAGTAACAGAAAGTTTCAGACTCCGTCTGTGCATGCTCCCATCTGAGCAATCAAACCTACACAGATCTTATAACAGATCCGACGGTATCAGATTGATGTTCCCCAAAGGGCTCGACAAACATGAAAACACCCTAGTTTTACTCTTTAGATTCATTTTAATATGCATCAAAGAGTATGCATGAAGTAGGAAAAATTGCATCTGGCATCATGTGATTCTATTACGGAGTGTCAATTAATGAATTATTTGCATCTGGTTTAGGGAAAATTGTTTGTATCTAGTTAATTTCATGAGTTCCTTTAGGATCAATGCCTTTACTCAGACCAATTATGGCATCATGGGAATATATTGCATGTTTTAAGTAGAATAAATTAATATATAGCTTAAAATCCGCATATATAAGTCTGCATTAAAATTCACATATGCAGCTGCATACTGTATATGCAGTGTGCAGTGACCTTTCACATGCATGGACAAAACCGTATTTTACAACATTGATAGTGACAGATTTTTGTAGTGATAGGTTTTCAAATTTGTGGTGCTATATATGAGGACAAAAAATATATGCACCAATTTTTGTTCATACAAAGAAGAAATTTCTCTCAAAATGCAAATATGTTTTTAGTTTTTGTCTATAAACATGGAACTAATTCCTGCTTGTATATCACAATTTTGTAGGCTACGGAATGTAACTAGGTTATTAGATACAGAAATTGCTAAAACTACAAGGACGTACAATCAACAATTGTAAATCACAACTAGGTTATTAGTTTTTGTCATATTTCCTCAAAATTCTTCCTAACTATACAAGATGTAAATCACATAAATGCGAGGGAAATTTTAAAAGATTTAAATGCTCTTTCCACTTTAACTATGTAACTTGTGTGTCCCCTTTGAGAAAAAAATATATACAAGACAAAACTGATATAAATGGAAATACCAGAAACTAAAGATGGTTAATTTGGTCAATTCCAACACATCTGAAATCGGATAAATCGGTGTCGCCATTCCATCTGACAGAATGAATGTGCTAGTTTCACGGCTATATTCATCTACAAACAAAATAAAGATAATATCAAACAAAAAAAAAATTAATTTGGTATATTTGTGATTTTCTTATGCATGTTTTTTTTATAAGGCATATATTGGTCATAAGGAATCCAACCAATAAATTGAACTTTTGAAGGTACCAACCGTCCTTTGTCATACCATAAATTACATTGAGTGAATATATATGGCGGTCAATGTCAATCACTGGTACAGAATCATGAAACTGACACAATACACAAGGGGACCAAAATGGAAATGTTGATTCGTTAATGAACATGAGTAAAAAAATTAATCCCACGGGTAAATGAAAGACAGTTGTATACAAACTAAACAATAGATGCAACACGTACTGGCAAGGATAATAATTAAGTGATCCCTAGAGATTGTAACCATGGCTCGGGTGTATATGCCAACACTAAATATATAACTGCACTAAAGAAAATACAAGTCTATCAGTACACCATGAGTTACATATAAAAATTCATTCGAGATAAATCAGAAATATCTTACAAAAAGCACTTCATACTTTATAAGAAAATGAGATGCATCTTTTATGCAAAACACAACCGCACAATAAATCCCCAACAAACTAGAAAATGCTTAATAGTTTGGATTTGATATTATCCAACCACACTGCTGCACATTAGAACAATTTTACATTTCTTAGAATTTTTTAACTATTTTTTTTAGATAGGTAAAAAATCACTTCATCCAAAAATTCTAGACCATCCAAAAAAGTATTGAATGGTTCACTTAAACTGTTTGGACATTGGAAACAGAGATATTGATATATAGTACCGACCATCTGTTTTATGCATAGTACCATAGCCTCACTCAAAAGAACTTGTATATCCAAAAACAAATCATATACCGTACCTGTGGCGATGACAGTGGTGGTGGATCCGACAAATCCATACACCTCCAATGGTTTGGGGCCATAATTAACTGTGAAATCAGCATCTGATCTATCATCTGTTCTAGTGTGTTTGTCATCAACAGGAAAGGCGTAGTCAGGGCTGAGGACTGGCGGTTGCACAATAGGCTGAAAGTTCTGCCTGGGCTGCAACAGGTGTCAGCAATTAGTGGTTGTAGAATGTATTTAAGGTTCGTACAACCCTTCTTAATACTTCTCAATATTTGTGAAATATTTAAAACATTAATCAGAACATTACAACTATACTCGTCATAGCTTTTGGTTGATATGTCAACATGAATTTCTTATCTAAAATTAAATTTTGTAACATAAACCACAATTAACTAGTTATAAAATATAAAAAATATAAAAAAATTAAACCTGCATCCTAAATCGCTCTCCCAATCACATCTCTCAATTTTCAATTACCCTTCTTTCCAGCACAATGTCCGTTTTCCGTACTTCTACTAACAAACCCGAACAAAAATTAAAAGAATACAACAACTAAATGCATACCAGCTAATTAGCAACCAAAGAGCACAGCTGAAGCAGAGAAAATTACACCGAAATGCGTAGGTAGCGAGTGCGGACAGAAGGATTTGTCGTGGTCCAAACGGACCAAACTTTGTTGTTGCTTTTGGTCCAAAATTCTTCGTCCTGTTGAGCCCAAGTTTTCTCTGTAAAAATATAATGGGACGATAGTGACTGTGGTAGGTAGGAAAGCATAAATTATCTCAATTCGAATGTATTTGTAGTTCTGACCATACAAATCATTTCCTACAAATTACTACAGTACAAATCATTGATTTCATTCAGCCAGTTAAAATATCTCCACGTAAGAATATTAGTAAAAATCCGTAGAAATTGATACCAATTAATTACCAACCATATCTGAAGCTTCTTATTTGGACTTGACCATGACCAGTCTCACTAATTGAATTCGCTATCAAATCGTCATATTAATCAACGATAAATTTATTATTTGCAGAATAAAATGTTTCATATTTTTTTTATAAAATCATATAATATAACTTAATTGATTACCAAAATTAACAAATCATCATCGGAAAAAAAAAACGAATACTTAGATTGTAAGGAATGTCAAAAACGAATACCTGCACATTCCACAGTAAAGAACTTTACCTCCTGAAAAAAAAAAACGAAAAGAGAAATATTCATGAGCCTTGCAATTTTTTATGAATACTGCTGATTGTTGTTAGATATGTCATCATGCACAACCATAGTCATAAGATTCATGTTATATGATAATTCAGAAGTGACTTACTGGTACTATATACAGATTTCCTTGACCAAATTCAACAATTAAGTATCAAAGAATAATTACCTAACCTGTACGTGATGGCCCATTAATTAGCTCATAATTGGCATCAATTGTTTAATTAGTAGCTGCGTAAAAACAAGTCACACAGCTCTGGTTGTTTACAATATTTGTTTTAAACAATTTCAGTCCGGCGATGAAATTATAATCAGTGAAATTTGCATTATGAGACAGCTTGGTGTCTGACTTGGCAAATAATATGTCTGGCCGAGCTTGTGATTAGTTGGTTCCCAGTTATTTTAGGTTTTTTTGATTTAGTTATATTGGCTTATTTATGGGTTTTGAAGTTCTATATTAGCTTGTTTTAGTTGTTTACTTCTGGTACCGGGGTGTGGTACCAAATTACCCCTGTACCAAATTTTGAATATTTAGATTCTAATGAAACTAATCCGAAATTTTTGTTAATATCCAAAAAATATTAAATTTCGAAATCTACACAATGTTTGTCGAAATTTCGAAAACTGCTGCAGATTTATTTCATGATTTTAGGCCAAATTACCGCAAAATTATTCCACGGTTTTAAGCATCTCAAAACTGCAAAAAATTGTGGTTTTGGGTTTTGAATTCCAAAACCACAAATTTATATTGTTGTTTTAAGTTTTTTAATTAAACAGAAAATGTTATAATTTATTTAGTTTTTGCATTGAAATGTTAGAAATATTTTGTATATTTCTTTAAAATATAAGGAATACATTATAATTTGATTTATTAGAAAGACTGTAACAAATAGCCCAGATCAACATTTTTCAAACTGAATTTTTTGCGACTATAAGAAAAATTAAAATATTTTTTTTGTGTTATTGGAAAAAAAATATATATATATTTTGATTATGAGTTATTGATCCATATTCAAAAATCACTTCTAGATAAATACAAAAATTATTATAATCATTCTATTTTCAAAAAAACAAAAATGTTTCTCTGAAAATTCTCTTCTAGGTAAATAAAAAAATTATTGTAATCATTATATTTTCAACAAAATGTTTCTCTGACAATTCTCTGACAAATTTTCTTTGAAAAACTTTTTCTCACAATTTGTTCAAAATTGCACTGAACGAGGTGTAGATTTTGAAATTTGATATTTTTTGGATATTAATAAAAATTTCACAAATTGATGGTAATCCACTATCTTAAAAGAAGAAAAATATATAATTTCAATATTTAATTCATATTAGAAAAAAAAAAAAAAAAAAAGTCAACTCACTTCAAAAGCTTTCACTCTGCTGTTTCAAAACAAAAATAAAAAAATCCTGTCAGTTCTCTTTTAGGAAATTATTTCTAAAGATAAAATAAATATTAAGTATATATGCATGTACCGTTCGGTATCTTTCTTGTGGAGAAACTGCAGCATATCGTTGTATTATCTGCTCAAAGTTACTGACAATAATAAAACAAATAGAGTAGTGAGTTAAGGCACATATGTATAATAAATATTAAGGATTAATGAACCCTCATAAAAAAGTTTCAGAATGTAATTAAATCATACCACTGATGAGATTTCTCATTTGAGAGCGAAAAGGACAGTAATATTACTGGAATATCACACATTATAGAGAGCACCTCAGCCATGAGACAATACCATAAGTTCACTAAGCACAGAGGCCATATGAAGAGGATCACCACCCAAATCAAACCAACGAAGAACAGATCAAGGCTTCTCTGCCACAAGATAATCACCGTACAAATCAGAATACAATTTCTTCAAATCTAGAAGATGAGCGGGGAAGAGGTGAGAGATTCACGTACCTTGAGGACAGAGTTGCAAGTTTCAATTTACTTTCTTCTAATGGATATATAGTTTCCTTTTGTTTATCAAAATCTTCCCAGCACATGCAAACAAGGGACAAAGTCGCCTTTGAACAGGTCATCAAATCTCCGTATTGAATGCTATGAAATACAACTGTGAGTTAAAGGGAAGCAAAATTATAATTTTAATGCAGATCAAAATATATATTCTCCATAAAATTAAAAAGTACATAAGAAAGCAAAATAGAACGAGTTAGAAAATTTTGTCTTTTATTGATACACACCTTAGAAAGAGAAAGGACACTAGGGAGAGTGTGCTTGTGGTGTTCCTATGTCCCCATTGAAGTGGACAAATGGAATATGAGATATCTTATGCCAATCATCCCCTTGATCGGGTTGGCATCGGCGTATTAGATCTGGGCATTCCTCAATGCATAATTCTGCGAGGTTTGGTGGTAAACCATTTTCTGGTAATGAAAGCAACTCGGGGCAAGAAGAAATGTGTAGCTTCTTCAAGGAAGTGAGCAAATGTAATTGGGAAGGAAGGCAACTGAACATGTTACAATTACAGTACTCAAACTGTGAGTTAATTGGCTGGACCAAAATTCTGAACGTTCCAATTGAGAATAAAATCCATAGCATTCTTGTACCAAAAGTGAACGCAGTGAAGGAAGTCTTCCTAGTCTTCGGAATCGCACATAATTAACACGGCACAGTTCCAGGTAAGTAAGAGATTCCAAACACTGCTTTTCATTTTCTTCATGAGAAAACTCATCCAATGGACGTTCTTCATAGGTGTATCGAATTGCCCGAGAAATTTTAATTACTAACTCCCTTAATTTAACAAGGTGTTTTAAGCCTCCAACAAAATTAACAGGGCCAATAATATCCGTTAGGTGCAAAACCTCAATGGATTTTAAACGAGTACAATCTATAGAGAAAGCAGATGGAAAATCAGATATGCTAAAGTGAGAAAGGGTTGGCATCCATATTGTTTGAATATTAAGAGTGACACACGAAGTTAATGTAAGCTCCACCACTGAGGTTAAAGAAGACAGAGGCAGTGTCGGCAGTAACCTGCAATTAGACAAGTGGAGCTTTTTGAGCTGTGGAAATATCGTCTTTCCAGCACCTCCATCCTCCCATTTTTCCCAGTATTGCATTTGAGAGAATGTCAACTCCTTTAAAGATGGAAATATTACATCAGAGCTGCCATAACATTCACTACCGACCTCCGTAATTGATAAAGCCTGAAAGCTGAGAAGTTCGAGGGAAGGGAGCTCCCCAAAAGGAGGAAGGGCTTCTGACCAAAAGTAGGATACATGAATAACCTTTAGATTGTTAAAAACAGGATGGGATTAGCACATCCAACCTGGAACATAATAACCCCTGTAGCCGATGACTTTTAGAATTTCTAATTTGGGGGGTAGCTTTAGGGTATCAAGAATCTCTATTTTTACCTTGCCATTATATCTCAACTCTAAACTTTTCAGGTACTTTTTCTTGTCTAATTTTGATTCAGCTGCTTCTTCTTCACTTGATATGTTCTGGAGCTTGCTTAGAAGAAGGTGTCCACTGATTTCATCCATGTCCTTCAACTCACTGATCATATGCCCCTCCCTCTTTTCTATACGGAATTCCTCAAGCTCTTGGAGCTTGGTTAGTTTCCCTATATTGGATATTAGAGAAATAGTATCTGAGCTTGCATATAAATGCTGCAAATGTATAGGTTGATTCATTCTTTTAGGTAACTTTTCAAAGTTACAACCTCGCACATCTAGTACCTGAAGATGGCACAAGGAACAAAATTCATCGGGAATCGATTTAATACCAGTGAAGGAGAGATCAACAAATCGGAGATGCCACAGTTGACAAGCGGCATTAATGGGATATTTTGTTTCCAGCATAATATTAGATGAACCCATCACACGTAGACCCTTGTAATTGGCAAAGATATTGCTAATGAATTTATCACTGCCATTTGTCCAATTACCAAACAAAATCATAGTTCGTAGTCTTGTACTATTCTCGCATTTCCACTCTACCTCTGAATTATCACAATCTATACCCAAGTGTCGGGCTGAAGATGGGAGATGCTTATCGGAGCTTTTAACGAAACAAAACTCATTAGAGGACACAGCAATAGCTAAGTCCCGCACTAGATCATGCATGATGTACTTGCCATCACTTAATGTTGACTGAAAGAAAATTCTGTCGGTGAGTTTGCCAAACCACTTCCTTCCTATATCTTCTAATCTAATTTCTCCCTTCTCTAGCCTAGCTTTCTCTTCTTTGCCGGGTTGAATAAGGCCATGTGAAATCCACATCTGAACCAATCTTTCCCTTTCAAATACATATTGTTTTGGAAATATGGAACAAAATGTAAAGCATTGTTTTAGCTCAGATTCCAAAAAATTATAGCCAACACTAATAGAAGGAAGGATTTGTTTGCCGACACGTTCAATGTTCCACCAATCGCTTCCACAAATTTCTTCCCAGAATTCTGTTTTTAATCTAGTAGTCAACAATTTCCCAATAGCCTCGCCTGCTAGAGGTAACCCATGCAACTTTTTAGCTATTTGTTTACCAATCTTTTTCAATTGCTCTTGATTTGACAAAGACAAAGTTTGTTGATTTCCAAATTTGAAACCACCAAAGGCATAATACTGAAAAAGTTCCCAAAAGGAATCTGGTTCCAAAACATCCCGTTTTACTTCAGGCAAAGTTCCTATTGTGTTGGCAATGCTTGTTCTCTGGGTAGTTACAACAACACTTCCTACCTCCCCATAATAAAGCACTGACTGTAATCTACTCCATGTGTGCTCTGTCCTGTCGGTCAAATCATCTAAGATAAGTAGGAATCTCTTATTTTTGATAGTTTTGATAAGCATATCTTCAACACTATTCTGAGACATAAACCCCACATGTGAGTGTCGAGGCTCAAAACCCCACACTTTAAAACAACATAACATCTCTTGCATAATTTTCTTAGCATCATGATTTTCTGAGACATAAACCCAGGCTTCTAAATCAAAATGCTCTTTCACTCTCTCTTCGTTGTAGATCATTTTAGCAAGAGTAGTTTTCCCAACCCCACCTAGACCAACAATGGGTATAACCACTAGTTTCCTTTGGCTGATGGATTGAGGTTCTCGTATAGTAGTAATGGTTGTTACTATATTTTTTATTTGTTCTGGCTTCTCACCCTTTTTAACCTTTTTACTTTGTTCTGGTGCATCATCATCCTTTATAACTGTCTCAATAAACATAAGTTTTCCAGGTGTACCCCAGCTTAACCAATTCTTAAATATCTTATCAGAAGGGCTACTGCTCCCTTCTCCTTCTCCCTTTTGTAAATTAGGATCACCTAAATCTTTATGGTTAAAATTGCCATATAGAACATTTAATATCATGTCCAAGATTAACTTGATTTCTTCATCCCGGCCAAATATGGTAACACCAGGGGCTAAATTGGAGCTTGTTTCACTACCAAGATTGCCCAAATGTTCTTTTCCTTTATCATTATGAGCTAGTAATTTAATGAAATCCCCCACCCCCATGCACACCTTATCAAGCTTCTTAACAACAGATTTTAACTCCTCCAAATCTTTATCAGGAGAAAACAGATTCTTAACCATCTTACCAGATGAGGAGGCAATTTCACTAAACTTACGCTCTGGCTTGATACTGCCACGAATCCTCTTGGCCTGAAAGTGATCCAGGACATCTTCTGCCTCATACGCAGCATCTTTGAGCTGCTCCAGCCATGTGTCAAGTCCCTTGTTAGTAATTTGCCGCTTCTCGGCTGCTTCAATCACGCTCTCGATACGGGGACATTGCATCTTCAAGTTTGTGAGCATCTCCCTGGTCTCAGTGTGCAGCTTATAGTTGTCACCGAGGTAAGAGCACCCTAGATCGACTACCTTTTCAATGATGGCAGATCCGAACCACCCTCCCACTGTCGACTCAATTATTCCTGTCATTTTAAGATCGAGAAACAGCAAAGAAAGAGAGAGAGAAAGATCTGAGCGATGGGTTGGGGTCAACGGGGTGTTTGGGATAAGAATGATATATGTACAGGGAGATGGTGATGAGAGATGAAAAATCTAGAGATAGAAGTTGAACATCAAGAGACTGCCTGTCTTTACAAAGTGGGTAGAATGGTTCCTAAGTTCTAATAAAGTTTATTTATTAGTAAGTTGACTATCAAACTTATTATTATTAATAAATGAAAAATTACATTAACTTGTATATTGAAAATTTCTTAAATCAACTTACATTTAAATATTCCAACTTGATTCAGAAAAATATCCATTCAAATGTATATATTGGTTTAAAATACAATGTGTTTATACATACAAAATAATCTAATAACTCGTCAAATTTAAAAATAACAAACAATAAATGTCAAAATTGAAACTGTAGTAAGAAGTAGAAAAATGATATTGCTTTTCTAACTAATAATCCATTTTTATTTTTAGTACGTATTTATATAGAACTTATAGGGAGACAGAAGAACAGAGAAGAAAATCTAGAGATAGAATTAGTTTTTTTTTTTTTTTGAGGTTTAAAATTAGTTAATTGACCATCAAGAGTCACCCTGTTTTTACAAAGTGGGTAGACTGTCCACATCAGAACCAACAAGGCACGAGGATCTGCTTAGAAGCTCATAAAAATGTGGACCCATTATTGCTGGATGCTGTACCTTTCAAGCAAGATCACAAGGAGGCCAGTACAAAAAGATTGAACACTTCCTTCAGGATCCAATGCAACTAAGTAACCAATAATTAATGCATGGTCCACCACCTGGTTTCACACAGTACTCCCCCCCAGTCATGGTTTATACAATACTTTGCTGACAGAATGTACATTGGTTCCAAATGAAAAGCAAGAAGAGATCCAAAAGTATTAATGCAAGAGGTTTTTGTTAAAGTCCTCAAATTAAATTGTGGAAACATTTAGTTTTCGTCAATTTAATTTGGAGTAAAAAACACAAACTAAGTGTTTCCACGACAGAGGGATTTACAAAGCCAGATATTATTTTTTTTTTGTAATTACCACAATTAACCTGATGTGCTTCTTAAAGAGACTTGTTCAGACTTTTATTTAAACAAATTAAGAGCATAACATGAGCAGTTCTCAAGGCTCAAGGGAAGTTATTGAAGGAAATATCAGTTGCATGTAAGAACAAATTTTAAAAATTTAACTCAAAAAAATAAACATAAATGTACTTATTTGACTAACGATGAATCTTATTTTTAGCAATTTAATTTGTTTGAACTTTATACCTCAAATCTTGGTATCAAAACCAAGAAGTAGGAACTTGAGATGTAGAGTTGTTGCCTCCAAACAATCCACTAGTTCCACCACTAATTTGAGAAAAGAATTCAAGTTTTCCTTGCTAGAGGTACTACTTAAATTTAAACTCTTAAATCAATAACTCTACTCCTTCTTCAAGCTAACTATTATATGAGATTAGTAGAGTTTTTTTTTTCTCAACACATGAGAGAATGGAAGAGAGAGATGGTGATTGCCCCAAATGCCTCAAATGAGGTGGTTTTATACTCAAGAGTTAGGGTTAACTTTATGAGTGGTAATTTTTTCTTTATTCTATTAATAAAAAAAATCGGGGCAATTGCCCCCCTAGATTTTGAATTTCTCTGAAGATTTTATAGGTTCGAACCAACTTTGCCCCACTGGAATTTTATTTGTCACCCTCTGAAATCTTGATTTGTAATTTGGATTAAATTTAGAGTTACAAATAGTGTTAAAATTAGGATAATTTTTCAAATTATGATTGGTAATTAGGACTAGAAGTTAAAGCATTGGAAATTAGATGTCAGGGTATTGAAAATCATAAGTTAGAGCATTGTTTTTTATCTAGTACCCGATTTGTTATGAGGCTTTTAGTACATGACCCTATCAATATGAAAGAGAGAGGGAAAGATCTGAGAGATAGGGGTTACAAAACGGGGAAAGTGGGATATCTGGAAACAGTTAAAATCACTCTAGAAGTGCAGATGATAGTTGTCACTGAGGTAGGAGCTTCCTAGATCGACCACCTTTCCAATTAGCAACTCCACTCCTGTCATTTTAAGAGAATCGGCAAAGAAAATGAGAGGGGCAGATATGAGTGATAGGTTGGGCTCAACAGGGTTTTGGCCTTTTGGGGATCAGAATGAAGAACAGGGAGACGGGAAAGAGAGGATTTCTGGAATCCTCTCAAAAAAATTAATTTTTTTTTTCTGGAAACAGTTAAAAGTTTACGTACTTTTACTGCTAGGTTACATTGACGTGGAATGCCAGTGGTTTATTTTATTTCTGATAAGTTCTGTAAGTAACACACCGTAGAGCGTTCACCTAGAGATGAAGTTCTGAGATGATGCGTTGCCAACTTTTTTTGACTTGACGTCTACTGCCAAGAGCCAACTATAGATTATTTTTTGTTCTTTTAATCTACAGATTCTGTATTGCTTTGATGAGGAGGGTATTATCAAGGTTATCTGTAAATGACAACAATAAAGATTCTATCTTATCTCAGTATGTATTTCAGTATGTGTCTCTCTAAATAATTGTTGCTTGGAACAAAGGAATTGCGCAATTTTAGTACCTACTGTTTGATCAATATTGATGGTGCGAATGCAGAAAAAACTATAATCATAATGGTTTGAGTTATAGGGAGAGAGATTGGAATATTGTTTTCTCGACTGACATCCGTTACAATTACATGTATGTGGTGTTGATGAAAAATTTACGGTTATTATAGTTTCAAACTTTCAATGTATATAATTTAGAGTTCCTCTATTTGTGTTTGTTGGTTGTCATGTATTGTATGTTATATGTTGAATATTTGACTTGTTGAATGTTAAATATTGAATTTTATGTATTGTATGTTGTAAATGTTCAATATTTTCTTGAATTTTGAATGTTCATTGTATGATTAATGGCTAGTAATTAGCAAATATAGATGCTAGCTAATTTAAAATCGAATAAAAAAAAATAGAAATCATACATGGTTTTTTACAGCAAACTGTGTACAAAAAGTATCTCGCCACAGTTTGTATTAACCAACTGTGTATGATTTCTAAAAATCGTACACGAGTCTCTTGTAGAAACCATGCATATAACACTTGTTATTTTATACAGTTAATATGACTCTGTATAAATTGCCAGATCAACACTTTTTTCTTGGAGATTGGACACACTCTGATTCTAGAAACTGTGTATGTTAGCACTATATATGTAGACACGGTTCCTCAACCGTATACAATCTATCAACCTTTACATACACAATGCTCATGGATGCAGCCGTGGAACTGTGTGTCATTAGTTTTTCAGCCTGTGTATTGTAACATCCAAAAAAAAAAAAGTTCATTATTATTATGTTAATAATAATTTGTTTAATATTGAATACACTATATAAAAATATCTTTACTTAATTATAAATTGGATTCTCCATTTGTTTCTATTTTTATTTGATTTTCTAAATCAGAGAATTAGCGCTATAAATTAATATTTCCATTTAAAATTAAAAATAATAAAAACAATATATGGAAACCAAATTAAAGGCGCCAGAAATTAACTTTCTCAATATTTATCCGATAACAATTTTTATTATTTAATAATTATGTTAATATGCATCTCTTGATAAAGAGATCTCTCTGATTCATTCACCCTTTCGATTCAAATTTTCATTATATATATACAGATTAAAATATCGGAATTGTTAAACTCTCTTTCTTTCTTTTTTTATTTATCCGTGACACACCCCTTCTCTCTTTGATATATGAGATAATTAAAAGAAAAATGAAAATTCATTTTCTTACTACCACCGGAATTAGATTTCTCATTTATCATTATATTCCAATTGACAAAATTATGATTTCAATTATTGATCGATTGTTCGTCTGAATCGAGTTCCGATTACGTCAAGTGATTTTGAGTTGTTGCAATCCGATTTGAAGTTTCGAATATCTCACTATTAGGTAATGGAACTTCTCTATAATATATATTTTAGTTTTATATGGTTGATTTGGATATTGATATTGCATAGATTATTATAGCATATTTAATGGAATAGCTGGTTTGAGGTTGGATTTAATTTGTGATGTGATGAGATTGTATGTTATGAAAAATGTGAGAATCGCTTGTGAGCATGAATTACAAATGTGTGCTGTGGAAGTTGGAAATCACCTGTGTCATGGAATTTCAATTATGTGAATATTATGTGATTTGTTTTACGGATAAATATGCATGCATAATCGATTTGTATTTAAATGGATCAATCTGGCATGTTTGAATGGTTGTTAAGTCAATTATAAATAAATGTGTCGTTAAATAATCGGTTACTGAGCTTTGTCGTTGATTCAATTTTATTATTTGTATTTCATTTATGTTGGCGACATATATAGTTCCGTTTTCTGTAGTATTGTGAGAAGAAAAATCTACAAATAGAAGTTGGACTCAATGGGGTAAACGAGGTGTTTGGGATAAGAATTAGGAGGTACAGGGAGACAGAAGAACAGAGAAGAAAATCTAGAGATAGAATTAGT
Source organism: Carex arenaria (assembly GCA_964058825.1). Lineage (NCBI taxonomy): Eukaryota > Viridiplantae > Streptophyta > Magnoliopsida > Poales > Cyperaceae > Carex > Carex arenaria. The sequence continues at coordinate 20,539 of CAXKVW010000099.1, read as the reverse complement.
TAGTTTTTTTTTTTTTTTTTTAAAGGTTTAAAATTAGTTAATTGACCATAAAGAGTCACCCTGTTTTCACAAAGCGGGTAGAAAACTGTCCACATCAGTACCAACAAGGCACGAGGATCTGCTCAGAAGCTCATAAATTTAGTTCCACAGGGAATTAAAGAATTATAATCATGTTGATTCCGTGAATTTTCAAAATTTAGTGATGTTTTTTAAAAAAGTTCTCAATCATGATTTACACATTACTTTGCAGACAGAATGCACATGGGTTGCAAAAGAAAAGCAAGAGATCCAAAAGTGTTAATGCAAGAGGTTTTTGTTATAGTCCTCAAATTAAATTGTGGAAACATTTAGTTTTCGAACAAACTTTGCCCCCTAGAATTTTATTTGTCACCCTCTGGAGTTTTGATTTGTAATTTGGGTTAAATTTAGAGTTACAAATAGTGTTAAATAGGATAATTTTTCAAATTATGACTGGTAATTAGGACTAGAAGTTAAAGCATTGAAAACTAGAGGTCAAGGTATTGAAAACTATAAGTTAGAGCATTGTTTTTTTATCTAGTACCCGATTTTTATGAGACTTTTAGTACATGGCTCTATTAATATGAATGGTTTGACAAATTAATAACTTAATAATTAAAAATAAGATAAAGCTAAAAAAAAAAATTCAGCACAAACATATTTTATACGGATAAGGTTGTATTATTTTAATTAAGTTAATTTGTAATAACTTTTTAATAAGCATCAAAACACAGTCTATCAGAATACATCAAACCAACATTTAAACCTGACCCCAGTTGCAGTGAGAAAAAGCACATCAATCTAATGGGAACCATTCCCAAACACTTCAAAATACTCTGCCAAGGTAATAGAGCCCTTGTAGTGGAAGTGCACGAATCCCACATGAACACAAATACCATCAACGCCAGGCCCGTAATACAGGCCCAAAAAGAAGACAACAGACAAATAAATCACACACAAACATCTAGAGCAGTCAGGGAAAAATTGAATCTTTGCATCATGTGCTGGCGTCACCACAAAGACCACTGCCATTCGATCTTCATCCGACAGCTGAGGGGGAACAGAAAACACAGTTCATTCACCATTGTAGACAGACCTATGTTCAAGATTTGAGGAATTATTTTAAGAGAATCAATAAAAAGCACCATCGCTAATAATGAATCACCTTGCCCGAAAATAGAACATTTAACATCACGAACCTATAGTTAAACATCATAGAACATGTCAAGGCATTGTCATGCTAGTCATTCCTGCAGTACGCTTTGCAAATCGGTCGTGTTTTTATACAAGCATGCCTTTTATCTTACTGCAACATGAACCACTAGAAATTTAAAATTTTCTACACTTCAAAAACTATGCACGAAGTCTATTCAACAAATAGTTGGAGATTCATCCTCCCAACCATCCTCACAGATATCCCCGTTTCTTCCCAAATCGACAACCGCTTTCCTTTCTTCTCAAATCATCAAATTGACAATGGTAAACTCAAATTGACACCAAAATAAAAACAAAATCGGCTAAAATTGTGAAAATCTGACTGATTCGGGAAAAAAAACTAGGTTGAATCAGCCGGCCCAACTGATTTTTCGCTGAAAACTCGCATACCGCGTAACTCGGTCTAAAATCGGTTTGGCCATGTTTTCCGTCTATACTTATAACCTCACCTGGAATAAGCAATGGAATACCTGGTGGATATGTGCAAATTAATTCACCACATATCTCACCAATGCTATTTTCTATGCTGACCCTCCTCTTCTTAGCAAAGAATGCATCTCTAGGAGTCAATTCCAGTTGACTATTCTCAAATGGTTCAATGAATCATCTCTTTCATTACATATTATTTTAGAGTTTTCATGGAAGAATTTATCGGACAAATGCTTTATCCCTAGAATAAGCGTCTCTACATCCATATGCCGGGTCCCTAGATTAAAAGCAAAGGTCAAATACCAGGTTCCCACAAGCTCTGGAACTATCTTATAGTATTCATATAATATATCGTCTGAAACACGACCCAATAACCCAAGACGTTAGGTCCCAACTGTGATCCGCAAAGGATCAATATTTCGCAGAAATTTAACCCAAAACCAGATAAATTAAGCAAAGTAATACTCATGGTTCTGAAACTCAGAATCGGAATCGGGTTCTTGACTGTGGAATTGGAATCGAATAAATCGGCCGGAATAAGCCGAGTTGATTCGGAAACTCAGATTTTTTGGCATAAAACCAAAACGTAGGAAATAATTGATAAAAAAAATAATTTATAATAAAACTATGTTAAGACAAAACATTACACTCAAATAATTCACTAATTATATAATGTAATACAAGCATTAAAAATTAAATATACTTTTTATTCCCAAAAGCTATACCGAGCTAGCTGGGCCATCTCATTGTCCTTTGTATTCAAACACAAATGGGGATATTGTTGTATAGAACCAAAAAAGAAGACATTAATGTAGTGTCAAATAAAGAATTATTAATATCCTCATATCAATTATATGGTTGTACTCCATATGAATTAATAGGGAGATGAGTTTGAATTATATCCCCCACTGAGCTCTGAGGTCCCATACATGCCATCATAAGAATTAATATTTTAATTTTTGTTGTTAGTTCATTGACATCTCTATACCGCGTTAATGTTCGTTCACATGCATTATTATACTAGTTAGTCACATGCATTATTTACTGTTCTAGCATAAAGCCAAATATGTTGTCTCACTTTTCTTTGGTCTACAAATATATTGTCCAATATATAGCAATGCACTAATTTACTTTGGTCTACAAATATGCTATCAAATATGTTGTTTTTTCATCAAAGCAGTGCCTAACACATGCAATATATAAAAATTGTTACAAAAATATTTTTTAATTGAAAAAAATGCCAGACTCGGCCAGAACTCAGCCTGACTCGGCCATAAAATTGGCTTACTTGGCCGAGTCAGACACTGTTCATCTGAGTTTTGCTGAAAAAATCACACAGGCGAGAAACTCGGATAAAAATCAGATCGGACTCAGCCGATACCGAGTTGACTCGGAATCGGCCGATTTTCAAAACCATGGTAATACCTGGTATTTCTTGAATCAGTTTTCTAGCTTCTAAGGAAAAATCCAAGGATTGGTCAAATATGTTCATGTCATCACGTCATCACCTAACTGAGCCCTAGCAGGATGTAAAGAGGCAAGAAGGAGATCACTAAGCAATTGAAGGCATCTGCAAACTCGATCCTGATCAACTAAATCAACCAATAATGTAGCATCGAAGATCGGGTCAAGGAAGAAAGAACCTTATCTTATGTTTGGATCACACTGTTAAATATGGCAACATTTTATATGCCTTTCTTTTCCGCAGGTTCCGTCGTTCTTTCATCTCAAATCAAAAACTCATCTTCCCGACAAACAAAATTTGACTCAAAGAAAAGGCAAAATTAACTCATCTGGAAGAGAATCGCCTTAATCAGTTGGAATCGGTCAAGACTCACTTGACTCGTCCGAGTTACCACTGTTCAACCCGGTACCACAACTTCAAAATATGTCAATCTGTCAAACACATTATGAGCATAAGACAATAAACCATTGTTGGACCAGTAATTACTTATTTTGTTCATTGGGAGAGCCATCTTCTTGGGCCGTATATTTGGGCCTTATATTTGGATTCTCCTAAAGAGATGCATCATGAAAGATCATCCGACTACTAATTGTTGGACCAGTAATTAATTACTTGTTACTTATTTTGTTCATTTAGTTTAACTTTGAGATATAAATTAGTCTTTAATTATCTATAAATTAAAAAAACAATATATAGATGAAGCAATTATTCGACAGGCTAATATTAAATTGGGTCACTAATGTATATTATCAATTTATACATATTCGGAAATTTCTTTACTAATAAATAAGTGGTGCGACCAAATACATCTTTCAAAATGGGCGACTACTAGTATGCACGCCTCATACAACCTGTTACACAAAATTTCGGGGAAAAATTATTATTTTTAAATATATTTAAATGCTATTTATATATCAAATTGTGTTTAGTTACAATTAACAAGGGTAATATTCACATTCCTACTTAGTGTTTGGTGATATTAATTTTTTAGCTAATGTAATTAAGTCAACATTTTTGTATTACAAATATTCCCATTCTAATTAAACATATATGCAAACTACAGTAATTTAAAAAGATAAACTTATAACTTTATAAATTAAAATAAGATTTAAAAGAAATTATCAAATTATAATAACAAAGAGGAAAGAAAAACAATAAGTGTGATTATTGAGGTAGTTGTATGTTCCAATTGGCATGACTTCTTAACCGTCTAATTATATATAGAACCCACATCACATATATAAAGAATTGCTATATTTGAAGAAGCAAATTAACAATTTCCAATGGCAGGATTGGTACAGGAAGAATTGTAGATGAGAGCATACATGTACAATGTCTTTCTAGTTATTTCCAACAGCAAGTCCATGGAAAAACGATAACAATTTGGGCTTGGTATAAATCAGGGGTGTCCCACATATGCTGCCCTTGGAATTACTACGATGGGACCCACATATGCTGCCCTTGGAAATACTATGGTGGATCTCACATATTGCTGCCCTTGGAAACACTCTGTGGGGTCCATTTTGATTGCCTTGGAATAACTAAGGTGGGACCCACGGACTAAGCCCTTGGAAATAATAAGCTCAGGCCTTGATGTGAAAGTATTTCCGAGTATACATTTTTCAAGGGCGGTCTCTTGGAAAAAGTCAGAAAATGGTATTTCCGACGGCGCTCTCGAAATACATGACTATTTCCAATGAGCCTTTTAGCAATTGTGTTTTTCCAAGAGTGAGGCACGGAAATAGCGATTTCAAGACTTTTTCCAAGAGTTAGCTCACAAGCCATTTCCTGCCGTTAGAAATATTTACTTTTTTAGTAGTAATAGAAAGTTTCGGACTCCGTCTATGCGCGCTCCCATCAGAGCAATCAAACCTACACAGATCTTATAACAGATCCGACGATATCAGATTGATGTTCCCCAAAGGGCTCGACAAACATGGAAACACCCTAGTTTTACTCTTTAGATTCATTTTAATGTGCATCAAAGAGTATGCATGAAGTAGGTGTACAGTAATATTGTTCGCATTATATTCTTCTAAATCTCTTTGTCCAACAAAACACAAAGTCGAAAACACACTTTTTTTTGTGTGCGTTGGTACTAATTAGAGAATGTGGCATATTGATGTGTGTGTGTGTGTGTCGTATGTAACGATATTTTTTTATATATTTAGATGTTACGGTTGTTCAAATTTGTGGTGCAATGAGCAGTACTGGATTTACCTTTGTCAAATGGGGTCAAATTGATCCCGGCCCATTTATTATAAAAATCTTTTAAATTTGTACTATAAATTATAATATCAAAGATAAAATTGCTATGAATACTATATTTGACCCCAATTAGTTTCTAAAATTTGTAAGCTTGCGTTCTATGAATTTTTATGTTTATATTGACCCATTTATAAAAATCTTGCCTCCGCCCTTGATTATTAGGGGGGGAATGCACCAATTTTTGTTCATACAAAAAGGAAATTTCTCTCGAAATGCAAATATGTTTTTAGTTTTTGTCTATAAATATGGAACTAATTCCTGCTTGTATATCACAATTTGTAGGCTACCACAAGGGTTCGTGAAAGAAGGACATGAGAACAAAGTGTTGAGGTTGAAAAAAGCAGTGTATGGCCTCAAACAAGCACCAAGAGCGTGGTATAGTCGTCTCAACAAATATCTTCAAGAAAATGATTTCTCAAGGTGCGTTCATGAATATGCACTTTATGCTAAGAAAGCAAGAGATGATATTTTATTTGTGTGCATTTATGTGGATGATCTTATTCTTACGGGAAATAATCCACAAATGTATGGTGATTTTAAAAAGGCGATGGCTCAAGAGTTTGAGATGAGTGACATGGGATTTATGTCATATTATTTGGGAATTGAGGTGAAACAATGGAATGGAGGGATATTTATCTCTCAAGAAGGCTATACAAGAGAAATTTTAAAGAAGTTCAAGATGATGAATTGTAATTCGGTCAATACTCCAATGGAGAAAGAAAAATTGATCCGACCGAATTTCGAAGCCTTATTGGAAGCCTAAGGTACTTGACATGTACAAGACCCGATATACAATTTTCGGTGGGTTTAGTGAGTCGGTTTATGGAGAAACCGAGTGAAGAACACATGAAGGTGGCAAAGAGAATTCTTCGATATTTAAAAGGTACTCTTGATTACGGCATCTTTTATACCTCTTCAAAAGAGGCTTGTTTAAAAGAATATTGTGATAGTGATTATGCCGGTGATATAGATGATCGGAAGAGTACTACCGGATTTGTATTTTTTTATGGAGATAATGTAATTTCATGGTGTTCTAAGAAGCAACCGATAGTTACGCTCTCAACGTGTAAATCAGAGTATGTTGCTACAACCACCGGTACATTTCATGCAATATGGCTAAGAAGATTGCTAAGAGAACTTTCTTTTGCCCAAGATGAAGCAACCAAAATTTTCGTGGATAATAAATCTGCAATAGCTCTTGCTAAGAATCTGGCGTTTCGTAATCGAAGCAAACACATTGATGCAAGGTTTCATTTTATTCGAGATTGCATCGCAAGCAAGGAGATTGAAGTAGAGTACATAAAAACTCTTGACCAGGTCGCTGATATTTTCACAAAACCCCTCAAAATTGAAAGATTCCAGTAGCTTAGAGAAATTATGGGTGTTGTAAAAAGGTCAAGTTTAGAGGGGGGTGTTGAGAATTAAACTTGAAATTAGTAGAAGTTCATAGAAGTTGGTGGAATATGATAGAATTTGATAGAAGTTAATAGAATATTATAGAAAGAGAAGTTTAAACCAACTTTGCTTCTATGTGAACACTAGAATATTGTTAATATTTAGAGAATGCTAGAAAGATGTAGATAGTAATGAAGCTTGGAGAAGGATGACAAGTGACATTTTGTGGAAGAATTTGGAAGTCAAAATTTGTAGGCCATTAATTGTAGCAAACTCCAATTTGAATTTGAACTTCTCCAATGTAGTAGTATAAATAGAAGGTATATGTGTTTGTAATATGCATGTGTGTAAGATAGAAAACTTATGCTTGTACTCTTGTAATATATGATATGAATGGTTATTGAGTTTTAATTCCTCTCTCTTTCTCTTTCTCTCATTTTGTTGAAAACCACCACTATTGCTCACCAAAGCTTCCAACAATGTTGAAACCTATAGCATTCTTCGAGAGATGGGCTATTGCAATATTATAGAATTTAGATTCATTTTAATTTGCACCAAATAGTATGCACGAAGTAAGTGTACAGTAATATTATTTGCATTATATTCTTCTAAATCTCTTTCAATCCAACAAAACACAAAGTCAAAAACAGACATTTTTTGTTGTTGGTACTAATTAGAGAATATGGTGTATTGGTATATATCATATGTAACGATATTTTTTATTTAGATGTTACGTACTACAAAAATAGACCGCTATCTGCGAGGGTATCAGTATTATCGACATGAGTATCCGTCAAAGATACCATCGGCAAAAAGACACTTTTATTTTCGTTGATAGTGATAAATTTTTATTTCTGATAAATTTTTGTAGATAGTCAAAGATACACCGACAGACAAGTGTTATTTTTTAGTGTACCAGTATTACCGACATGAGTATCCATCGAAGATACCGTCAGCAAAAAAACAGTTCTATTCTCGTAGATAGTGACAGATTTTTGTATTGAGGTGTTCAAATTTGTGGTGCTATATATGAGGACAAAAAAATATATGCACCAATTTTTGTTCATACAAACAAGAAATTTCTCTCGAAATACAAATATGTTTTTAGTTTTTGTCTATAAACATGGAACTAATTCCTGCTTGTATATCACAATTTTGTAGGCTACATACCGTAACTAGGTTATTAGATACAGAAATTGCTAAAACGATAAGAACTACAATCAACAATGTGTAAATCACAACTAGGTTATTAGTTTTTGTCATAATTCCTCAAAATTCTTCCTAACTATACAAGATGTATATCACATAAATGCAAGGGAAATTTTAAAAGATGTAAATACTCTTCCACTTTAACTATGTGACTTGTGAGTCCCCTTTGAGAAAAAAAAATATATACAAGACAAAACTGATGTAAATGGAAATACCAGAAATGAATGTTCTGTTTTTATCAAAGCTTTCCTGCTACTGATTTGCATTGCCAAACTAAAGATGGTTAATTTGGTCAATTCCAACATCTGAAATCGGATCAATCGGTGTCGCCATTCCATCTGACAGAATGAATGTGCTAGTTTCACGGCTATATTCATCTACAAACAAAATAATGATAATATTAAACAAAGCAAAACAAAAAATTAAAATTTGATTCATTTGTGATTTTCTTATGCTTGTTTTTATGTGCTAGTTTCACGGATTTAGGCATCTCAAAACTGCAAAAAAAAAGGTTGGGAAGTAGGAGGGAAGATCGACTACCCTTCTCTTTCTTCTCAAATTCGTGACTCTTCCAAAGTAAACCCAAGTTAATGCAAAAAAGCGTAGAATCAGCCTGGCTAAACACAAATTAATTGCAAATTTTTCCTCACTACTCTTCTGACAAGCACTTCTCTTCTTATGAATGCTTCAAAAAGTATTAATGCTTCAAAAAAGAATTGGAGAAGGAAGTTTAATCTATGTTCAGAAGGGAAATCTTTTGTAACGGGGGTTAGTCTGCTAGGGTCTAGGACTTCATATGAATCAAACCGAATCAAACTTAATCCAGTTCGAATTCGAGTTTGATTTGGTGCGATTCAAACTAATTTCAAGCCAAACTAGCTTGAAATTGAAGCAGGATTTAGAACTAAAAAAAAAAGAATTTTGAACCGAGTCAGACTCAGTTTGAGATCGATTCGAACTAATTTTGAATTGAACTGGATTTGATTAATTTCATAACCGAGCTGATTTGATTTTTTTCGAGCCAATTTTTTTTCGAATCAATCTCAATCGAATCACGAGGACACATTATTACATTGGAGAAACCAGATATCAGTTGTGTCCAAGAAACGAAGTTGGGAAGTATGTAAAGCCACTAATTTACATTCAAAAAAAAAAAATTGGCAAGTATGAGGGAAGATTGACTACCCTCCTCTTTCTTCTCAAATTCGTGACTCTTCCTAAGTAAACCCAAGTTCATGCAAAAAAGCGTAGAATCAGCCTGGCTAAACACAAATTAATTGCAAATATTTCCTCACTACTCTTCTGACAAACACTTCTCTTCTTACAAGCAAACAATTCAGCATTCATGTTGCTTCGCCGCTTGCTTTTCATTATTGATATCACTACTTGATTTTTTGACCAGCAAACACTTCGCCACTTTATTTTCATTATTGATTTCACTGACTCGGGTGAAACTTAGTCTGACTCGGATCTGATCAGCAAACACTTCGCCACTTTATTTTTTGACCAGCAAACACTTCGCCACCGTTCGACCAAATTTTGATGAAAAACTCGCTGACGTAAGACTCGAATAAAACTCGGATCTGATCTAACCGATACTGAGTAATTGACTCAGCCAACCTTAACCTTAGGCCTGAACTAAACACCACCTTGGAGAAGGTAAACAGTTATGATTGCTCCAAACAATTTGGCGATTCCATTGACCTGTTTGCCACACTTTACATACGGAGATCATGTTGAATGGCAGTGGCGCGCGGAACACAGTAGAGAGCAACCCCTATAAATTGACATTTCATTAATATCTCTATTTCCTAGTTCTGCCCCTATTGAATGGCACAGATCAAATGTTTGAACATTGAAAATGGAGATATTAATCCATATTACATACGGACCATTATGAACTATGTATATACCATAGCCTCACTCCCAAATTGTGATTTCTAATAAAAAGAAACTTATAATGTCCAAACCAATACTTAAATGCAGCTTCATCTTTTGTGTAAGTTGGGTTGGCGGGGGGAGGACTGAGATAAAGCGGAATTTTTGAGATGTGACCTGTGGAAATGAGAGTGGTGATGGATCCGACGAATCCATACACCTCTAATGGTTTGGGAAAATTTTACAAATTTTCCTACTTCTCAAAATTTTCAAACAAAATACCCTTCCTCCAAAATAATTAACAAAATACCCTTGTGGAGTCTCCATTTTCCCTTTCTTCCCCCTCTCTCCTCCTCCCTCCTATTTACTCTCACCAAATTTTAGCACTTCTTTTCTCATTAAATTTTAATGAGCACAAAATATGTAACAAAATTTTCAATTAGATAGTTAATATATATTATCAAATATATATTTTTCAATTAGATAGTTAATATATATTATCAAATATATATTTTTCAATTAGGCAACAACCAATGCCAATCAAGATAAAATATAATCAAGAGACTTACAATACAAAATCAAATCTTAACTGCATATGCTTATATTTGTACTTCATTTCAACTTTATCTCTCTCATATATAAAGTTCAAAATATTATTAAATTACAGTACCAATAAAATAAAAGAGTACAAAACATAAAACATGGATATAAATTGCAAATCATAAATTTAACGGTTTCTGTAACCTTATGTGTCCAATATTGATAAGTGTTAATTTTACATATTATTTAATGCATAGTCAGGTCTTAAAACCAGTTCTATTTATCATATTTAGTTGCATATTTATTTGTTTTGGCAAGAGATGGGATGTTGGGAAATTTATTATTGTAGATTTAAAACACAATAGTATATAATAATCATTAAACAAGTCTAATTGAAATCACATACTGGAACTCTGAGATCGAGTACTTTCATTTTGAACTTTGAAAATCACGTACTGGCCTGCTTGTATTATACTTTTATTTGTCCTTTGGTTTGCAAAAAAAAAAAAATCATTGGAAATCTTTTTCACTTCGAAGCTTATAGATATATTCTTGTTAATTATATTTCACATAAAATGAAAACTTTTGGCTCTTTCTTTGACTCTTAAACCTACATATGAAATTATTTAGACTACGGATTGAAAATGATTGAAAATAACACAATATTAAATCCTTTCATTTGACTACAGATTTGTAATAAAAAAAATTAAAAATGATTATAAATATATCATAAACCAATAATAAATTGATACAAAATTTGGTGAGAGTAAATAGGAGGGAGGGGGAGAGAGGGGGAAGAAAAGGAAAATGGGGACCCCACAAGGCCATTTTGTTAATTATTTTGGAGGAGGGGTATTTTGTTTGAAAATTTTGAGAAGTAAATGAATAGCTGTGTGTCTCCTTTGAGAAAAAAAAAATATACAAGACAACTGATATAAATGGAAATACCAGAATTAAATGAATGTTCTGTTTTTATCAAAGCTTTCCTGCTACTGATTTGTATTGCCAAACTAAAGATGGTTAATTTGGTCAATTCCAACATCTGAAATCGGATCAATTCGCCATTCCATCTGACAGAATGAATGTGCTAGTTTCACGGCTATATTCATCTGCAAACAAAATAAAGATAATATTAACAAAAAAAAAATTAAAATAGCACCCGACTTGTTTGATAAAATAATGCCAAACTATAATACAAAGACAAGATGGAGATTTTACTCTTCTCACCATCGAAGAAGTTCCCTCTTCCATGTTCAGTGGTCTCCTCTCCCAAGCGGAGCCCGTGCCGGCAGCGCCACGTTCGTTCCTGTCAGAGCAAGTGCCACCAGCGTGGTAGTCTGATCGGAGAACAACGGAGAGAGGGTGCCGGATAGAGAGAGAACAATGGCAATTAGGGGTTTCTTTTAGTTGGGAAGAAGGAATCAGAGAGGACAAAGGGTTAAAAATAAAAGAAAATTCGCTAGGAGAGGTGACTGGAGTCCCAACGAAAAAATTTACGCATGCGTGGCGGGATTAGAATGGAAGTACATGTGGCACTATATGTGGCGGGCACATTTCTAACTAAAGTTAGACTTCTACACATAGAAAAGATACATTTAATCAAAAGAAGACAGATTATTTGATTTGAGGGCTGATATATATTCAATCCGAAAATTCATCATTTAATCACAACCATTCGAGGATAGGACACCCAACGTGCTTAATAATGAAATGGAGATATATGGAGGTTGGCTAATATCAAAATTGCACTATGGCTCCTGTGCAACCAAGTTGTTTTCTGATTTTCAAAGTCCAAATGATCGATCCAAACCATTAGATGTGATCTCTATATTAAAATATGTTTGGAGACCAAATTTCACATTTTTGAAATTTATTTACTATTTATTAAGCCACTTGAAAATTGTTGATCCAACGGTGGCTTAACCAAACAGTAAAACCATAATCCACCGTTGGACCAGCGATTTTCAAATTGGCTTAATAAATATTAAAAAAATTCAAAAAAATGTAAAATTTGGTCTCCAACCACATTTTAATATAGATATCACATCTAACGGTTTGAATCGATCATTTTTGGATTTTGAAAATTGGAAAACGACTTGGTTGCACGTGAGATATGGTGCAAACGTTTTGATATTAGCCAACCTCTCTCTCTCTCTCTATATATATATAGAGTAGAACTAGGGTGCTCCTAAGTTCACCCAACTTCTTGTGAACTTGACTCTAAAATATATCGAATCAACTTTAAACGATGAATCTAAACCGTTGAAACCCTTCTGCCTAATGAGTGATGCGTCTACATGTGAAAATTTTAAAGTTTCGAATTAATTTAATATAGAGTCAAGTGGTCAAAAGTTTAAGGTTTATAAATTAATTTTAATGCATTCATTTTTTGGACTCCTTTGATCACTTGACTCTATATTAAATTAATTCGAAACTTTAAAATTTTCACATGTAGACGCATCAATCATTAGGTAGAAGGATTTCAACGGTTTCGATTCATCGTTTAAAGTCGATTCGATATATTTTAGAGTCAAGTTCACAAGAAATTGAGTGAACTTAGGAGCACCCTAGTTCTACTCATATATATATATATATATATATATGTGTGAGGAGACTTACACCATTTTTTGGTGACACAAAATTACACCATCTATTTTTAAAGTTTTTAAAGTCCAAACAGTTTGGCATTACCTCCATATTAGAATGTGTTTAGAGACCAAATTTTATATTTTTGTTTTTATTATTTATTAAGTATTCTACAAAATCGTTGTTTTCAAATCATTGAATTTTTGTACCCATCCTAATAAATAGTAAAAAAAATCACAAAACTGTAAAATTTGATCTGCAAGTATATTTTAATATATCCAACATGTTGAACGATTTGGATCTACTATTTGAACTTTAAAAATGGATGGTGTAATTTGGTGTCACCAAAAATGGTGTAAGTTGATCCCTCCTCTATATGTACATATGATGGACATATATTCCTCTGAGCATTGAGTTTTTATTGTTTATTTTTTTTTATTTTTTTGGCTGCTAAACCCCAAATCAGCAATTATAAGTGGTATGAGCCTATGTTAGTTTTAAATAACTTATATGTTTAATTTGAAGTGGTCAAGTAAACATGATATTTTACCATTTTTAAATTAGTCCTTAACTACAAAATGGCAATAAACATGATATTAGCACCCGTAAATGTACTTTACCTTAAAAGAGTATTATTGGGCATTCTGTAGTGCTCTCTCTTCAATAAAATATATTTCATCAATGCTATTGATATCTCGCAGGTAGCTAAAATAAAAGTGAACAAGTATTAAATATGTCGTCAAAATGTTGATATATGAAAACCTTCTGGTCACCAATCAGGTATGCTTTCTTGTATTAGGAAATTCAGTACTAATCGATGCTTGTTTTGGATCCTTTTTTACAATATTTAGCTGTCTTTTATGTTTAAAATAAATTTTGGTCCACAAAATGGCAATATTATGATTCTTATCCACTCCTATTAGACATGTCATCATGCACAACCGCTCATATCCACTACAGTATTAGACATCTCACTGGTATAATATGTACGGCTTTCATTGACCAAATTCAACAATTAAGTATCAAAGAAGAATTACCTAATTAATCTGGAATGGCCCATTAGCTCATAATTGACATCAATTGTTTAGTAGCTGTGTAGGAACAAAGTCAAACAATTAACTCGGGCTGTTTACAATATATTTTTTCAAACAATTTCAGTCAGGCAAAGAAAATAAGAAATTATTATTTAATACTGGGCACAATCTGTGAAATTTGCATTATGGGATAGCTTGGTAATCCACTATCTCAAAAAAAAATGAAAAAAAAATGTAATTTTAATATTTGACATAAATTGAAATTCACGTACCTTGAGAGATTAAAAAGTGCCATCAGGTGGTATCACGTATTGACAGATTCAATTTACTCCCCACATCTGCCATATTTGGAAACAATTCAAGAAATAATTTTTCACTAATAAAAAAGTGCATGCCCTCATTAAAATGGTATCAGGTGGATGAGCTCGCTGACAGAATGAGTTAATTTGAGAGATTCACGTACCTTGATGAGTACACAGGTTCTATAGCTTCCCAGTACATGCAAACAAGGGACAAAATTGACTTTGATTGTGTCTTCGAATCTATGTATAGAAGGCTATGTAATACAACTGTGAATTAAAGAGAAGCCAAAATATAATTTTAATGAAGATCAAAATAATAATTTCCATAAGATACAAAAGCACATAAGAAAGAAAAATACAATGAGTTAGAAAAAATTGCCTTTTATTGATACACACCTTAGAAAGATAAAAGAAACTATGGAGATTGTACTTGTAGTGTTCCTATATCCCCATTCAAGTGGACAAATGGAATATGAGATAACTTATACCAATCATCCCCTTGATTGGGATTACATGAGCGTAATAGATCTGGGCATTCCTCAATGTATAGTTCTGTGAGGTTTGCGGGTAAACCATTTTCCGGTAATGAATACAACCCCTGACAAGAATAAATGTGTAGCTTCGTCAAGGAAGTGAGCAAATGTAATTGGGAAGGAAGGCAGCTCATCATCCGACAGTTACGGAACTCAAGCTTTTCCAGGGAGGTTAATTGGTTGAACCAACTTTCTTCATCTTCCATATTACAACATGATGAAAACATTTTTTCTATCAAAACCGTACGCACTGAAGGAAGCCTTCCGAGTCTTGGTAGGCTCTCGCCTCCGCACAGGTGCAGGTAAGTTAGAAATTGCAAACATTGGTTTTCATATTCTTCATGAAAAATCTCATCCATGGGATGTTCTTCATAGGTGTATCGAATTTCTGGAGAATATTTTATTATTAACTCTCTCAATTTAACAAAGTACTTTAATCCTCCAACAAAGTTAACTTGGTGAATAGACTGAAGGTGCAAAACCTCAACGGATTTTAAACAAGTACAGTCAATAGACACAAAATGTCCATTAGTTATGCTCAAGTGAGCAAGGGAAGGCATCTGTACTGCTTGAATATTATGAAGGTCATGAGGACACCCTAACAATTTAAGCTCTACCAATGAGGTTAAAGCACATGTAGGCAGTGTCTTCAGTTCCTCACACTCTTCCAAGTAGAGCTTTTTGAGGAGTGGAAATATCGTCTTTCCAACCTCTCCATCCTCCCAGTTTCTCCAAGATGACATTCGAGAGAATGCCAACTCCTTCAAAGATGGAAAAATCACATTGGAGCTGCCATAAAATTCACTACCGACCTTACTAGTTGATAAATCATGAAGGCTGAGAATTTCAAGGGAAGGGAGCTCCCCAAAAGCAGGAAGCCTTTCTAACCGAAAGTGGGATACATCAATAACCTTTATATTGTAAAAACCAGGATAAGATGAGCACATCCAACCTGGAAGAAATCTACTATTACAGCCCCTGACTTTTAGAATTTCCAAACTGGGGGCGGGCTTTAGGGCATCAAGAATCTCCATTTTCACCTTGGTTGTTGGTCCACTGTCGTCGTCATAATCAAATCTCAACTCTAAACTTTTGAGGTACATTTTCTTGTCTAATTTAGATTCAGCTGCTTCTTCTTTACTAGATACATTATGGAGATAACTTAGAAGGAGGTGCCCGCTTATTTCATTCATGTACTTCAACTCACTGATTCTATACCCCTCGTTCTTTCTAACAAGGAAATTCTCAAGCTCCTGGAGCTTGGTTAGTTTTCCTATGCTGGATATTAGAGAAATAGTATGAGAGCTTGCATATAAATGCCGCAAGTTTATAAGTTGATTCATTCCTTTAGGTAACTGTTTAAAGTTACACCCTCGCACATCTAGCACCTGAAGATGGCATAAGGCACCAAATTCATCAAGAATCGACTTAATACCAGTGAAGGAGAGATCAACAAATCGTAGATGCCACAGTAGACAAGCAGCATTAACGGGATCACTTGTTTTAGGCACAATATAAGATAAATCCAACACACGTAGACCCTTGTTATTGGCAAATATATTGCCAATGAATTTATCACTGCCATTTGTCCAATTACCAAACAAAATCACAGTTCGTAGTCTTGTACTATTCTCACATGTCCATTCTAACTCTGAATTATCACAATATATACCCAAGTGGCGGGATGAAGATGGGATATGCTTATCATGGCTTTTAACAAAACAAAATTCATTTGTGGAAACAGCAATAGCTAGGTCCCGCACTAGATCATGCATGACGTACTTGCCTTCACTTAATGTTGGCTGAAAAAAGATTCTGTCGATGAGTTTACCCAACCACTTCCTTCCTATATCTTCTAATCTAATTTCTCCTTTCTCCAGCCTACCTTTCTCTTCTTTACCGGGTTGAATAAAGCCATGTGCAATCCACATCTGAACCAATCTTTCCTTTTCAAATACATACTGTTTTGGAAATATGGAACAAAATACAAAGCATTGTTTTAGTTCATATTCCAAATAATTATAACCAACACCAATAGAAGGAAGGATTTTCTCACGGGCACCTTCAATATTCCACCAATCACTTCCACAAATATCTTCCCAGTATGATTTTTCTAATCTGGTACGCAACAATGTCCCAATAACCTCTCCTGCTAGAGGCAACCTGTGTAACTTTTCAGCTATCTTTTTACCAATCTTTTTCAATTCCACTTGTTCTGACAGTGTCAAACTCTCAAACTTGAAACCACCAAATGCATAATACTTAAAAAGTTCCCAAAAGGGGTCTGGTTTCAAAACATCCAGTTTTACTTCAGGCAGGGTTCCTATTGCATTTGCAATGCTTGTGCTCTGGGTGGTTACAATGACAACACTTCCTACCTCACCATAATAAAGCACTGACCACAGCCTACTCCATATGTGCTCTGTCCTGTCAGTCAAATCATCTAGGATAAGTAAAAATCTCTGATTTTTTATAGTTTCGATAAGCCTCTTTTCAACAATATTCAAATTTTCTGAGCCTATTGTTGTAGATCCAGAATCCATACTACACTTTTTAAAAGAACTTAACATCTCTTGCAGAATTTTCTTAACATCATGATTTTCTGAGACATAGACCCAGGCTTTTAAAGCAAAATGCTCTTTCACTCTCTCATCATTGTAGATCTTTTTAGCAACAGTAGTTTTCCCAACACCACCTAGACCAACAATGGGTATAACCGCTAGTTTCCTATTGCTGATGGAATGAGGTTCTTCTATATTAGTAAGTGTTGTTTCTATATTTTTTATTTGTTCTGGGGCATCACCCTTTTCAATTGTGCCACTAGAAGTTGATTTCTCATATTCACTCATGCCTAACAAACCTTTTTTACTTTGTTCTGATGTTTCACCCTTTATAACTGTCCGAATAAACATTAATTTCCCAGGTATACCCCAGCTTAACAAATTTCTGAATATCTTATCAGAAAGGCTGCTGCTCCCTTCCCCTTCCCCTTCCCCTTCCCCATCCCCTTCGCGTTCGCCTTCTCCTTCTCCTTCTCCTTCTCCTTCTCCTTCTCCTTCTCCCTTTTGTAAATTAGGATCATCTAAAGGTTTATGATTAAAATCTCCATATAGAACGTTTAATATCATGTCCAAGATTAACTTGATTTCTTTATCCCGGCCAAATATGGTAACACCAGGGTTTAAAGTGGAGCTTGTTTCAATACCAAGATTGCCCCATTGTTCTTTTCCTTTATCACTATGAGCTAGTACTTTAATGAAATCCCCCACCCCCATGCACACCTTATCAAGCTTCTTAACAACAGATTTCAACTCCTTCAAATCTTTGTCAGGAAAAAACAGATTCTTAACCATCTTACCAGATGAGGAGGCAATTTCACTAACCTTACCCTTTCGCTTGATACTCTCACGAATCGTCTTGGCTTCAAAGCGATCCAGAATATCTTCTGCCTCATAAGCAGCATCTTTGAGCTGACCGAGCCATGTGTTGAGACCCGTGTTAGTAATTTGCCGCTTCTCGGCTGCTTCAACCATGCTTTGGATACGGGGAAGTTGAATCTCCAAGTTTGTGAACATCTCCCTGGTCCCAGTGTGCAGACCATAGTTGTCACCGAGGTAGGAGCGTCCTAGATCGAGCACTTTGCCAATGACAGCAGATGCGAACCACCCTCCTGTTATCAACTCCACTCCTGCCATTCTAAGAGAAACAACAAAGAAAGAGAGAGGGAAAGATCAATCTAAGAGATAGGTTGGGGTCAACGGGGTGATTGGGGTAGGAGTGAGGTACAGGGACACTAGAGATCAGATCTAGAGAAGAAAAATCTAGAGACAAAAGTGGACCATCAGGAGGCAACTATCTTTACAAAGTGGGTAGGATGCCCATTTTCTTATTAATATAATTATGAAAAAGAAAAACGTCGATTGATTAATATCTTATTTCATAGGAAAAATTAAAAAAAAAAACCAGAAACGTAATAAACAAAAAACAAAAAAAGGTTTAGCACGGACGATATAGTTTTTGAGGGACACTATATTATTGGAACCAATAATGCTTGCTTATAGTTTGCCACTTGGTTATTAACAATTAATTAATCCTATCTCCTCCCTAGGTTATTAACAATTAATGCTCCAGAAAAGGCACCTTGCCTACTAGCGTTAAAATGCCACTTGGTCTTGGTCCAGTGATGTTATTAGCAATTATAGTTTACCACGTCCTTAATCTTCCTATGAAATGAGATATTAAGGAATCGACGTTGTTTTTTATTTTTCAATTTTTATTCTATTAAAAAAATATCGGTGCCTCCTACCGACGTACTAACAATTTATGTATTAGTAAGTTGACTACCAAACTTATTAACAAATGAAAAAATATCTTAAATTTTATATTTTTAAAATTTGTTAAACCAACTTAAATTTAATTAGTCCTACTTGATTCATAAAAATTGAACTTTCAAATGTATTGTATTAAAATACAATGTGTTTATACATAAAAAAAATAATCTCATGACTTGTCATTTTTTATATAAATACATAAAAATAATTAAAAAAAAAAGTAAATATCAAAATTAAAACTGTAGTAAGAAGTAAAAAAAAATGATATAGTTTTTCTTACTAATAATCAATTTTTATTATTAGTACGTATTTATATGGAACTTGTAGTGTCTAACATTTCACAAATTATTTGAAATTGCATGATATATGTTGAATATTTGATAAGGGAATCCTTTTGTAATAATAATATGTGCAAGATTTTATCAGAGAAAAATTGATTATGAATTTATTGTAATAAAATATGAGAAAATTTATTTACGGCTATTTATAACATGTTCTTAAATTATTATACAATGTGCATGGATTTGTCTTGTAGTAATTATTTTAGCGTAATTATAATTTTATGACATGTTATTCACAGCCGCGCTTTGTTTGTGAGTTGTTTGAAGTTTGTCTGACCTGCAATAAATCACGACGGTGTTGTTAATTTTAAACCTTTTTATACAAAAATAAATAATTTACGGTATTGACATTTTGTTTAATGTTCTGAATAAACAAACCGGCAATTAATTAAATGTACGTCTTCAAAGGTGGAAATTTTTAATGTCATTCATTTCAAACAAACAAAACAATTGGAATGCGCGGTGCTAATAATCAAATTAAAGAACGAGAGTATTTATATAAAAGAGATAAGATGCTCACATTTCTCAATGGCACGAAGGACAGCAACTAGTAATTAATTAATCAAAATCTTGATGTGCACACCATTTCTATGTTTTATTGAATCGAAGATAAGAAATTTAATTAATTTTTATTCCGGTGTCTAACTTTAGGACTGCATAAATTAAATCATCTATCTAAAATTCTAGATAGTTTTAATAATTTTGTCTGTGCTGCACTCTACTAATTAACAACAGTTTAATTTAGACCTACGTATAACTTTATTTTACAGTCAAACAAATATAATTTAATTAACAACAGTTTAATTTAGACCTACGTATAACTTTATTTTACAGTCAAACAAATATAATTTAATTAAGGCGATCTAACTTAAGATAAATAACTTAGGTCGGTTCTAACTTTATTCTACATTCAAATACTCTTCGAGGGAACAAGAACAACTACAGAATACTTCCAACTTTTAATTAGTTATAATTATAATCATTTGTATTGGACC
>CAXKVW010000098.1:0-53668 GCA_964058825.1 Carex arenaria | reverse complement strand
TTTAAAAAAAAAAAAGTTAAAAAACCAATACATGCGTACCCGATTAATACATTTTACAATAACAAAATGAATTCAGTTCCTCAGAGGTCATGAGTTGAAAATTCACATGGAAAAAATACTTTATTATAATAACAAATATATTAAATAGTTGGATGACTTAATCTCTAATTTTTACTTAAAAAAAACAAATTTTGTTCCAGTGCCATAGCTGATCATGTCAAATGAGTTTTGAGTCGTCCGTTTTAATTTGGCACGAATCTCCAAACGAAGCTCTCTATATTCTAAATAAGTACTGAATTGATTTTGGTTCAGCGGTGAGTACTCTACACAGTTATTTTTATATTATTTTTATAAATATCGGATCTGAACTTTAATATCCGTTTGATATGTTTGATGTACGCTCCGTATCTATATCCGGAAAATGAAAAAATAATATGAATATGATTTTACCACAATCCGCTCCGTTTTCACCCCTAGTAGAGTCGGGATGTAGATCAGATGAAACGAGAGTTTCTAATTAAGTAAAAAAAAAAGAGAGTTCCTAATTATTGTAAATTACAAAAATAACTTTATTATAATTATTCTCAATTAAAGAATTACGATCTGATCAAGTGGTTAGACAATAATTTATCCATTATATGTTTGAAATTCATGGTGGTTACGGTTAGAAAAAAAAAAGGAGATATAAAATTTCAAAATCAGTAGTTTTTTTTGACAATAACTCTTGGTTTTTTAAAATTCGATATTTTGAATATGATATGCATTACACCTAAGAAATTAATTAATTTGATGTAAGTCTTACCGTTCATTAAAACAAACCTAAAAATTACAATTATTCAATTACATATTCTTTAAAGAAATTTCAAATATCACATCAAACTTAATACAAACATTCTATAACATCATCATGATTTCAATATTTTTACTCTGTAAAAAATTAATATCAAAATTATTAAATGAATATATCGTCCTCAATCATTTATTATTTATTTTTAAAAAAAAGAAATGTAGAGGTCACGCTCTAGATTCCATTAATCAAGGACATCTAGGGGTGGCAAAAAAGCTCGTAGCCCGTGGCTCAATTGTAACTCGCATCTGGCTCGCTCGTTACTGGATCGAGCTGTTAACGAGCCAGCTCGGTCCAGAATTAAGGAGTTCAAGCTGGGGCCTAGCTTGCTCACCAGCTCGCGAGCTAACTCGATTAGGCATCAAGTTGTGAGTTTGTATGAATTTGTGTGCATTTTATTCTGTCAAGCTCGGTCCAAAAAGTTTGTAGAATTTATTATCTTTTTAAAACAAAGTTTAGCCAGACTCAATGAGCCAGCTCGAGCTAGCTCGGGCTGGCTCGTCACGATTTTGAGCTAAAGTTTTAGTTCGGAAGCCCTAGGTCTAGCTCGCTTGGCTGTAGCTCGGTCTAGAATTAACGAGCTGAGCCAAGGCCTAGCTCAGAACAAGCCAACTCATTGACACCTCTAGACATCAGGGTGTCTATTTTACAAAGCTTTTATGAAGAAGAAAAACATAGAAAGAAATATAAGAAAGAAAAGAGAAAATTATTTACAGATCAATCCTTTATTTATTATTGTTGTTGTAAAGATCCGTAGGCAAGATCCCAATCTTTCATTTTATAATAAAAGGTACTATATTACAACTCTTGAAAAAAGAAAAGTATAAAACAAATGTATATAAAGAGGTAGATGAAAGGAAAAGTTGAGATAGAACATAGAACCTTCAAAGATGCATGCACGGTATTAATTGTGCTATTGGACATCAATAATAGAGCATCTTAATTATAGCTAGTGTGTTTCAAATTCAATCAGTCTATGCTCTGCGTACGACATGGAAAGGATAAAGAAAAAGGGCACATTCCCTATAACTCATAGGGGCGGCCGAATTACAAACAACCCAAATGCCAAATGCCAAATGCCAAACTATAAGCAATGGAAATGCTATGGACTCAGGATTCTAAATAGGTCAACGGATTTGCACTAATGATAGATGAATTTTGATTTTGATGCCTATAAAGGAATTTTCCCTAATGATTGATGAATTTTGATTTTGATGCCTATAAACCAAAAGTTCCTTTTACAAGAAAGAAAAACGAAGGTCTAAGTCTTCTAGGAGGGCTGTTCTGTTCGGCAACAATGAGTTAAGTCTTCTTAAGATTTCATTCGTTTTCTTTAGCTCTCTTAGTTGCTTAATCATGCCGAACACCGATTCTTTAATGCAGATTAATGTCACCTCATTTAACCTCCTTTTGTCTAGACCTTAAGACACATCTACCTCTTTTTTTAGCTTCCACTCACAGATTAAAGCAACCGAACATCGATTTCTTAGCGCTCCTTAAGCTCTTAATTCTCCACTCTTAACCCCTTATTGCCAAACACCCCCCTAGATTTCAATATCATATATAAAGGATCTCTATTTGAGTTTCAAATTCATAACTTGTGACATACATGATGTTGGCTTTTATTACTGTATATAACAAAGATTGATTCTAAAATACAAAAATATATTACAAATAATTTTTTTAATTCAAAATTTAGCATTGATAGGGTTATAATTTATTCAATATTTAACATTGTCGGACTAGGAGGCTGGAGCTCCTAAAGATTTTAGGAACTAGCTAGTTATATTGCAATAGTATTTGAAGAATTATATACTATATAGTTAAGCTAGACAATTATTAGTCTAACATTCTAATTATTTAATGGTAGAATTGGAATTAAATATTGTATTACAACCTCTAATTTTGTTTGGTCAAGTTCCATTACTAGTTGATTACTTATTGAAAACTTTTTTCTTGTTAATTCCGCCAAACTTTTGTCTCCTTTTTTTTTTTTATAATAAAATAAGATTATGTACAATCCAATTTGTATGATTTCAAAATAGGCATATCATAAAAGATTCACAATGATCCAGATTATAAAGCTCAATAATAGATCATCAGTGACTTGAAACTGGTCCTTTTTTTTTCTTCTTAAATTGACATTGCATTTGGTAATAATATAATTTTGCTTTGAAGAGAAAATGATAGGTGACCTGAACTTTGCTTTACTATAATTGAACAAGATGCATCTAGTTGAAAACAAAATGATCTAGATAAATTGCATTTTTAACAATAAGGATACAAATGATCATTGATATATATATATCCTGATTTGACGAGACAGAGGAGTACATATCTGTAAAGTGTGACATGATGACTTTCCTACCGCATTGAGAGATTTAAACCATCAATTAGATTTTCAATTTATAATTGAATGAATGAAGAATGAAGCATTAGAACCAGCTTTTGTTTTGGTGATTAAGACTTAAACCAGCTTTTGATTAAGAATGAAGAATTAGAACCAGTTTTTGTTTTACTGAAATGCACATTTCTAAAAAAAATGTAAAATTTGGTCTCCAACCACATTTCAATATGTAGATCATGTTATTGAGCGGTTCAGATCGGCTTTTTAGAATTTAAAAACAAAGTTATGAGCGTGAAATAAAACAAGACTCCCGTAACCTATCTCTTTCTCCAAATATATAAGATTTGCGAATCTCTGCGATCTTTCTCTGTTTTTCTTTTTTGTTTCCTTTCCTTTCCTTATTAAGTACGTACAATTGTACAAAAGTTCCATATCAATTACGAAGTTAAAAATTAATTAAATTAGACGTCTAACCATAAAATACATCTTCAAGATATCTTAAAAATATTATCAGAATTTCTTGATATCATTTTGATATTGTTTCAGTATTCTTGATATCTTCCTGATATCTTATCATAACCTTTTGATACATTTTTTTTTTTATATTTACTCATAAATCTGTATATTTATATATAGTACATAGACATCATTCTTGATATCCTCTTAATCCTTTGCCTTTCAAGTTATTAAGATTCTTTATAATCTAGAATGCATATATAGAATGTAGAAATTCTGATATCCTATAAATGCATGCCTCCAAAGAAAACTGATGACAATTTCTTTAATTTTGTTTATCATCTGTCTTCATACTAGGTACACATTTTGACATAGCAATTTTTATTTATTTATGCAACGCACGAGTCATATGCAACGTTGTTTTTATTTGTGCTGCATGAATTAAAAATTGGTTTGTCAAAATCTTCACCCCTTCATACTCCCATCAACAATTTTATTCTCAAATATCTCCAAGTATTTGGTATCTTGAAACAATTTTTCCTAATTGATGACATATTGATTAGAGTCCTGTCATCAGAGGCGGATATAGTATTGAATAATGGAGGTCAATTGATCCTCATTTTTTTTTTTTCAAAATCTAGTACTAAAAATTTATTTATTTATATAAAATTATAGTAAAATGCTAGATGTATAAGAAATTGACCTCCATTCTTTAAAATAAATTGTGTATAATTTCGAGGGATTTCTAACAATTTCGAACATTTTTAATAAAAATATTAAAATCTCACATGTAACACTTCTTTTTATTTTTTATATTATCTCTCTCACTCACCATTCTTATTAAAAAAAAATCATTGACCCCATTCCATAAATTTATGCCTCCGCCCCTGCCTGTCATGTCACAGCTTAGAACAAATTTAATGGGAACAATACTTTTATACATGAGTGCATATGTGGTGCCAAGTTTTTTGTCACTTGATATACTACTAGTTGATGTTTCATTTGAAACGAGCATAATTCTTAAATTCTTAAATATTCACTCTGTTGTAATTTACAACTTGATCTTTAAGAAAATTACACCTACAAACTTTATAAAAAAAGATAAAAAGAGTTTAGATAGATATATAGATAGATAAGCCAATCACATCTTCCTTGCTAGCTAGGCTCCTACACACCAAACCATGCATAGCAGGAGATAAAGAAGATTGTCAACTGTCAATTATATTGTAGCCAGCTGGTTATCTGATAATCTTTCGTTTAAAAGCAACATTGCTAGCTAGCTATCTGATAATCTTTTCTCCCTAACTAGCATCCTCCTGATTTTTTTTTATTAATAAGAAAATAAATAAAAAATAACAATAATGAGGAATGATTTCGGTGAATTTTGAAATCTAAGAATATTGTTATGGTTTATAACGTCCAACACACTGTAGCTGGACGTTATAAACCATAACCTCTAGTTAATCTAATTGGATAATCACTAATTAATAAAAAAAATACTATAGCGGGACGTTATGGTCCATAACTATACCGTTATAGAATCGAAGTAAAAAAAAAACATTATACCTAGCCGTTATTGTCCATAACGGCCAGCTACAATATTTTTTTGTTAATTAGCGAATATTCAATTAGATTTCGAAATTCGCCGAAATCATTCTCCATTGTTGTTATCTTTATTTTATTTTTCCTATTATTAAAAAAATCGGAGCATCCTGTGGTATACTGGAATTTTTCCTTCAATTGCAAAAGTTCCAAAAAGGAACTTACACGTTTGAAACAATTTGGAAAAATACTCAGTTTATGTGTCAAAAAAGACGATCGAATAATTCATCAGATCGATGTGAGAATTTTCCTTGATTTTGATTGCGCAGATAGAGAGCATTATAGCGAGATGCTTTTTATCAAAATGTGTGCAATTGGGACAAGATATATAATAAATACAAATTTCCCATAAGAAAATTTTAATTATCGAATTATTGTGGCACACATTGATATAATATAGAAGCGCATCTATAACCAATCATTGAGATACTTAGCCATCCATATAAATTTTAAATTTTAATTGTATATATTAAATTTAATCAACTTTTACTTGTTTAAAAAATTGTGTATCGTTCGGCCTTCCATAAAATGCTAAATGTGACTTGTAGTTTAGCGGTCAAAATTTTAATTGTATTCGTGAAATTAAACTTGGGTTTAAATTCCAAATGCCATACATTAGAATAATTAATTGACTAAGTAATGCACTGTGTGTAGGAGGTTGTAGTCTTGCAGATTTTAAATTTTAATAAAACATTCATTATGAATATTTAAAGGTGGGAAACTTGTCTCCCATCTTTATATTAAATTAATATTTCAATTGATGTGCACAAATCTAATTTACTTTAAAGATGAAAGTTTGACCTTTAATTTTTTTCAAAAAAAAAATTCAATTCAGTGAAGTTGACATGTTATTTA
Source organism: Carex arenaria (assembly GCA_964058825.1). Taxonomy (NCBI): domain Eukaryota; kingdom Viridiplantae; phylum Streptophyta; class Magnoliopsida; order Poales; family Cyperaceae; genus Carex; species Carex arenaria. Next base: position 47,561 of record CAXKVW010000098.1, on the reverse strand, counting down.
GCTGATGAATTGACGAAAATATGTCACAATAATCACCACCAGTTTTTTATGCTTCAGTTGTGTACGTACGAAAGTTGCTCAGATTTGTTTAATTAAGAAATGAACTATTTTTTTATTTTGACAATCTTAGCAATTTTATAAGATATAACTTAAATTTAAAATTCTACATTATATGAATAATCTATATCATCCGCATTATGTCTATGAAGTTTCATGAAATTCGATATATATACTTTACTGTAAATTAACTGATTTGAAAATTTAACATTTAATTGTTTGACCATCTGATAGGGCTATGTATCAAAGATTCTCACAGAACCGGTCATGGGCCAAGAGCCAAGGATTAGAACCCCTACTCGGGGCCAATCCGAGATTGAATAAATTAGAGCCCATTATCCGGTAACAACTCGGCCCAACAAGGCCCAATGGGATCTCGCCAGACAAGAGTCTAGTCCGGACTCAGCTTATGGTTGCCGCCCTCATATCCGTACACAACGGGTGCGGTACAGTGGCCGCAATCTATGCGAGTGTCACCGTTCCTATGTAAACTTCCCTAAATGTTCTGCCAACGCAGAATGACAGTTAGGTGATAACTTACTTAAGACAAAAAGTCTCATTATACAGGGGTTAGACTTTCTGACAAGCAAAATATCACACAGGCTAGAGTTTCAATATCTCCTTATATCTTCCCACTGTGAAAATCGACAATCCTTTTCCAATCTCATCTTGTCTCCTCAAGGGAGGACGAGCCCAATACTTGAATATTCTCACATACAACCTACTTTCTCCGAGATAAGACGTATCACTATCTATATGTCTAATAACATATTTATAAACTTACTTTTAACTTTTAATATTTTTTTAAATCACCATAATTATCATCAAAGTAAAATATAATTGTTCTGAATGAACACTTCTTATAATAATGCATGGCAAATAGCTAACTAGTGACATCACATCAGATATCTTTTCGGAAATGGAAACTGAATCCGGAAAAAAGAAAAAAAAAAAAAAAGTTAGTGCAACAACGTGTCATCCATTGATCCATGCACACTGCACCCATAATTTGGGAAGCAGCTCGAATTTTAAAGCACAGACCACTTGTCAAAAAAACCCAAAAGATAACACTTTTTTGAGTTATGTAGGGCTCGAGAACATGGTTCCCACGTTGGATCTGACGAAAGAAACCTCATTAGGTTGTACAAAATTTGCAAATAAATACATAGATACATTTAGATAACATTTTTGAGAGGATATAATGAAAGTGCTTAGTAGGGGTCCAGGACAGGTGTAGCAAAAAGGAAAAAATAATATAGCAAATTAATACTTTAAGATTAATGTCTTTTTGGTTTATCCATGTCACATATTAATTTGTGCGCCCAGGTGTGTATTTAATAATTGGTCAAGAAAGTCAAAAGGCAATTTCAAAAAGCTAAGAGCCAATTAAATGTTGCCAATTTGGATTTTTTTTTTTTTAGAGGATTTTGTTGGGCAATCATATATTCCAATGCTTGATTTTTACCTTTTTTCCTAACCGAATTCAACAAGTGTACAACAATAACAACAAGTATTGTTTTCTATTCCTAGTTGCACCAACTTACATGTTATGGATATGTTAAAATTATTCTACTGAATGCTATGTAACTAATTTATATATTGGCTATATATGTAAATAAATAATTAGTACGTACACAACTGAAGCATAAAAAACTGGTGGTGATTATTGTGACATATTTCGTCAATTCATCAGCTAAATAACATGTAACTAACTTGTATATACAAGTTATTTCATCATTTAGCTCCAAAATTGCATCCTTGTATATATTGGGAACATGTTGTACCTTATGTCAATTTGAATAGATTTTTTGCTCTTACCACTAATTCAATTTATTATGATAGGATGTAGAGAGGAGTTTGTAATGGAACAAGGTGCAACAATATTCGGAGTCGGTCTTTGGTTGATTTGGAAGAGACGAAATGCAGCAATTTTTCAAGGAGAAGAACAGATCAAAGAGGGCCCACTGTATGTGCTGCGCAACTTCATTACACATGTGAGAATGGCCAAACAAATTGAAAGAACAATGGGTCGAAAACACAACAAATAGGTTGGAGGAAGCAAAAAAAAAGTTAAACTCAACACAGATGAGGTACAAAATAGACCAACAGGTAATTAATGCTATTGCTAGAGGTCTAATATGAGACGAGCATGACTTTTGGATGGGAAGATTTCAAGCATCATTAGGCTCGATTTTAGTTCTAAATGTTGAGCCCAAAGCTATCCAACTTGGGCTTCAAATGGCGTGGGGAAAGGGGGTTGACAAGATGTTTGTGGAGATCGATTCAGTAGAAATTTTTCAGCTTTTATAGAGTGAAAGATAGAAAGCTGAGAACGACACTTGGAGCAAATTCAGGTGATGTTGGCCAAAGACTGGGAGGTGAAGATCAAGTGAACCGAGAGAAAATGGAATGTTTGTGCTAATCTATTAGCAAAAAATGTACTGTCAAGTGTCATTATTTTTAAATACTTAAAATATGATTCTTCATTTTATAAATAATTTACATTGTGCGGATGTATTAGATGCAAATTGTAATAATTTGTTTAATTATGTTTAATAAAATAGAAAGTACACTTTTCTAATGGCTATGCCATAAGAGGGGTGTGTTTTTTTCCCCTTGTTTGATAAAAAAAGTTAATGCAACGCAGATGTTGCTTCTTTTATTTATAAAAAGTAAAAAATATTTAAGTAAATAGTACAGTATAGTTATGTTTTCTTTTTTTCTCTATTATTTTGTGATCCGCATTCTCTTCCTTCTTCCTTCTTCCTTCTTTCTCTCTCACGCACTCACTTGTGATGTCATCTTTGTTTTTTCGAAAGAGCTAGTAAAAATAACAAATTCATATCCGAAAACACAAATTTTTTGTTTGTTCGTGAGAAGTCAGAATGGCCTTTCTAAATTGGCACGAATCTTAAAGTAGTCTTTTTCTTATTAATTTTTCCTGTTAGTTTTTAATTAATCCGAATTCTTATTATTAATTGTTCCGATTTTGCACAAATTGAAAATTTGAATCAGTGCAAAAAAATACTCACTCGATGTCAACAACTATATATTTCATTAAAAATAAAAAAAAGTAAAGAAAATCCGTTATCACACCGTCTAATTAATTTAGGAATTCACCCCTCTACTAATCTAACGATACCACCTCATCATGCAATACATAACCCAACTGCTTCACACTAAACATATAGCAATGTTTTTAAGAACAATTCTGCATCGCTCATTTTCTCTCTTTCTCATTTTCTATCTTTCTATCTCTAGTTTAACTTACACTAAATATATATGATACAACATAATTTTTCATCTTAGTCCGTCTTTGATTTTGTTAATTAAATCATTGTGTATAGTTTGGTGGTGAAGCATAGATCAAACATCAATCCAAATAATAAGTAATAATGTGCTAGACCAAATTTTTAAAATTTTAATTTTTTAACTATTTTTTAGGTTGGTAGAATATCATTGTTTTTTATATGTTCCAATTTTTTTGAATCTATGAATTTAATTTCTACCTAAAAAAAAATATAAAATGTGTTTTTCTCATACATTTTAATATGTATATTATGTTGAACAGTTAAAATTGACTATTCAGACTTTAAAAATGGAGAGATAAGGATAAAGGAAACCATATCTTTATTTCATGAAGTACATAAGTTCAACTCTCTTATGAAATTAACATGAACTTATATATACATGAAATTTTCTATTCCTACCATACTAAAAAATGCAATCATTTAATTTTTTTTTAAAAGAAGAAGATGAAGTAGATGATAGAAACTTTTGATTTATATATGAGTCACAATATCACTTTAGAGGTCTTGGAAGAATGATGGAGCATATTATTATATGATATGAAGATCTTATATGCAACTTGTAAGAAATTTAGTTGAGATTTACAGCTTAAATACAAAAAGCATGATCTTTGAAAGTTGAAGGGTAATAACCTTTCTGTCCCTAAAAGAGTGGTATTCTGACCAAAAAAAAAATTATAATTAAAGTAAATTTAACCAGCTTAGCATATTTATATATAATTCTTCAATTCTTGGCAATTCATGATTTGCAGTGGTTAGTAAACTGAGTGGTCCTAAAAGCATTAGCTTTTGTAATCGTATCTTACTCTTGATTTTTGTTAATATAAATCAGTTAATTATTTTTGTCGTTAATATCAAATTATTATTTGACACGTCTACAAATTACAAAGACACACACTAAGAACAACGTAGCAACATGATTAAACATTATTTTTGGTGATAAATCGCAATTAATTAATTGTCATATCCATGTGCCACAAATAATGGTTTATATATAATTGTCAGAATAGAGTCGTTTACGCTTATGCAACTTTGTCTACTTTTATGGTGGTCTATAATTTAATTACGTGAAGGAGAAGTGTGGCATGCCTAAGCTTGTCGCCCCTTTAATTTTCTCTTGTCAAATTTTACCTTTCACCTTTTGCTATTGTTTTCAACACATGTCAATGTTTACCTAATACCCTATCAATATATTAAAAAAAATTTGAGGAAAGGTCCTTAGGCTTTATCAATATTAAAATTGTCATACTCTCTAGCTCGTCTATAGCTGGTTATTGGAATATTTTGTTCTAAAATAGTTCGTTAAAAATTCGATAGCTCAGATTGGGGAGCTAAAGACACTACTAAAAAAACGCATTTACTATCCTCTCTTTACTATTGAGTGGTCTTTGACACTGATGGTGTATGTAACTAGGAGCATCGTTATAATTACTTTGATTTCTTTTACTGATTAATAACATTGAACCAATCGATGGCATTGATGACCCCTTCTTTGCCATCGATTATTTTTTATCCTACTGTTAGTTTTGAGTGTCTCTATGATATCGGTTGGGTTACATGATCGATGGCGTAGAGATGGTGATCTTTATCATCCGTAATGTCAAATGAGCCGTCAGTATTGGATTAATCAATACCAACTTTGTTCTTTTTTTAACCGATGGCGATGTTGTATTCAACTGATAGTGATGTATTGTGCAATTATAATGAGATGGTTATAAAATAATAGTAAAAAAGTAAAACAACGGTTTTCAAACCAGCTTAATAAATAGTAAAAAAATTCAAAAAATATAAAATTTGGTCTCCAAGCACATTTTAATATAGATTAAACATCTAACGGTTTGAATTTGTTATTTGAATGTCAAATACTAAAATATGATCCCGATAGCACTTCGGTCGAAGTGCTACCGGTAGCAATTTAGCCATACTCTATATATAGAGTGATGCTATCATATTTTGGGAAGTAAAGAGAGTGTTTTACTTCCTACTCATATTTTTATTTTCAAAGTTTAAACAGTCGATCCGAACTACTCAACATGATATTCATATTGTAATGTGCTGGGAAATCAAATTTTACATTTTTGAAAAAAAAAATTACTAGAATTTTTGAAAATCAGTGTTTTTCTGAATTTTTATTATTATTTTATTTAATGAAAAGATGTGATTTTCAAAAATTATAAAAAAATAATAAATAATTTTTAAAAATAAAATTTGATCTCCAAGCACATATCAATATGAAGATCATATTGAGAAGTTCAAATCAACTATTTGAATTTTGAAAATAGAAAGATGATCATATGCTTCTCTTTACTTTTTATTTTATATTATTTCTCTTTCACTAGTGGAAAAATGACTTTTAGTGTCGCCCTAATAGTATCGGTTCTTTGAATGAAGTGATACAAAAAACATTTAGTATCGGTTAATTAAAAATAAATGATACAAAAAACATTTAGTATTGGTTCTAATAAATGGGCGACACAAAAAATTACATTTAGTATCGGTTCATTATCAAGAAACCGACACAGAAAGTTTTGTATCGGTTCTCTATAGAGAACCGATACTAAATGTGGCTTTTTTGTATCGGTTAATAATAGAGAACCGATACAAAACTTTCTGTATCGGTTAAGATATTTAGCCGACACTATTATCTGATAATCTGTATCGGTTATTTGATTAATAGCCGACACAGAAAATCAGTATCGATTACTAACAACCGATACAGATTGTACATTTTTGTATCGGTCATTAGTACATAACCGATACTGACTGTGTAGGATATTTTTTCGCGTGCCCATTTTTACAGCGCGATTTTCTGTGCGTACAGCGCTACAGAGACATTTTGTGTTCCCTCTCCCCTCCTCTCAAACGCTGTACGCACGGAAAATGACGCTGTAAAAATGGATTCACATTTTTTCAACCCAGCGCGCTCCTTATTTTCATTTCGCAGTTCCTCCGCCTAGGGTTCTCTCTATCAGCCTCCAGCTCCTCATTTAAATTTCCTCTCTCAGCTCGAGTGCGTCTCTCTCGGGCTCACTCTGCTTCTCTCCGCGAGATGAGAGCATTTCTCCAACTCGCAACCATGGCGACATCTCCTCCCAACCCAAATCAGATCAAATAGCTTCACCTCGCCAACCTGGCCTCGCAACTCCGCCTCTACAAACCCCCTCCCTCGTCCCTTGACGCCACTACCTCTAACGACGATGCTCCTGTCGTGGATGCTCAGGGCAAGGTGTTCTCTCCCATGGCCGTGGCGGAGTCGACGGCACCGGCTACTCTCTCCCACCCCGATCAGTTCCGTCCCAAGACAGATTCTGTTTTTATTTGTCTTTTCGAGGATTCTAGGGGTGATCTCCGCATGATTCTGTCCCAATCTCTCTTCCCACTCAGGTTCGTTTTCTGATGAAAATTTTCAATTTTTTTGTTTTTTCTTTAATTTGTTTTACTGATGGTGTAGTTGAAATTAGGTGAGGTGTCGTTGCCAGGAGGAAAGACGGAGAAAGAGGAAATACACATTCAATAAGGTACCATCTTACTCAGAAACACACCGGCTTTCAATACTGGTACCAATGAACCCTGATTTTACACACACCGGCTTTGAATCCAGCTATAAAAAAGCAAAATAAAGTGCCAACCTGTGAGTTTAACCCGTACCAGTAGGCACTCCTAGTATATGGTATGTCCTAACAATAATCTAGCCTGCACAAGTCAGAAGTAAATGAAAAATAATTGAAAAAACAAAAGGGAGAAACAAAAGGGGGCATTCCTGGTATATGTATGTCCTAACAAGGTCATTTATTATTTATTTCTAAGTTTGATTAAATTGAAAAGTTATTGAGATTGAAGGGGGCATTCCTGGTATATATATGTATGTCCTAATATATTATTTAAGTAAAAATTCATTATTAAAGTTGAAATATGACAAAAAAAAAAAGGAGTGAGGCTATGGTGATATGCATATTACTGATCGATCCATCTCTATTTTTAAGACATGCTGCAGGTGTAATTGAGAATATATCCAAAAGGAGTGATTGGTAACACCTCACTGGCTGGTTACAGAAACCCAACAAGGTCTATTTGTATAATTTTTGTACTATATACTGGTTCGAGCCATAGAATTTTAATCTCATAAATGCAAAAGAACCAATGATGAAAGGTTGACTGGAGAATTGGCTATAGGTGGCATCACAATGCTCTTATGCTTCATACCCATCACAGGTTGTGCTATTATATATCTTTTTTAGTTGTAAAGTTTCTGAATAATTCATTTGGTTTTTTTATATATCTGTTGGAGAATTAAGCGTTTAACATGTTATATACAATGGCGTTGCCTAATTAGTCGCTGTCAGCAGATATTGGACCTCCCTCTATCTTCTAGCTCAAAACAAATCAGTGTTAAAAGCAAGACAGTCAAGGCAGGGGTCTCCTGGAAGTGAAAGGAATTCAAGCTGCTTAGGTATAATAAACATTGCTCAGTAGATAATTTGATCTTTTATAAGAAAATTCAACTGGCACAAGTAGTTCTCATTTTTATAAGAAAAAAATAAACCAACTCTTTTATTGATTTTTTGATGTCATATTGTTTGATCTCAGGAAGACATCACCTTCCAATCTGCCATACCGATCATGGGCCTTTACCAGTATAGTAAAACTGCCAACCTACTGAATTGGTAATTTGAAGGTACCAACCCTATGTTTGCTCTAAAGTTTGTTCATTTTTAGTTTTCCATAGTATATATTAGCTCTGGTACTTGTTCATTGTTATCTGTGATGCTAAATTTTAGAGCTATGAGGAGTCATTGCTGAAAAATGAAGATGACAGTCAAGATTTAAGTTTGGATTGAACAAGCATAGATGCATTTAATTTGAATGTTGCTTAAGCTTTTGTTGTTGCTTAATATGTTGTATAGAATACAATAGATGAATTTTGTGCAGTTACTATTATTTTCTATTGTTATTGTTGGAATCTGTACTGTTGTGTTCTCCTGAAAATTTTGCCATATCATAATTTGAAAATAAGAAACAAAATTTTCTGTTATTGCTGATTCAGCCAAATAATTTGAAAATACCTACATTCAGCCTTTAAAAAAAAAAAAAAAAAAAAAAAACACGCTACAGTATCGGTTATGACTTATTAACCGACACAAAAATATATTTAGTATCGGTTCTGAGTTAATAACCGACACAAAAATATATGTAGTATCGGTTCTGAGTTAATAACCGACACAAAAATATATTTAGTATCGGTTCTGAGTTAATAACCGACACAAAAATATATTTAGTATCGGTTCTGAGTTAATAACCGATACAAATTAGTTTTAAAATTATTTTTTTTCGGATCGAAAATTCTAACTTTGTATCGGTTCCACTTAATAACCGATACTAATTGTTTTATTCTGTATCGGTTGTATAACCGACACTGATTAGTCTCGGGATTTGTGTCGCCTGGATCAGTGTCGCCCCTATGTCCGACACTAATATGCCTTCATAACCGACACTAATAGTACTTTTTCCACTAGTGTTTCCCTCCCCATTCTTACTATTTTTTTGTTTAACACCTATTCCATGAATTTATGCCTCCGCTTGTGAATGTACGTGCGTACACAGCAAAAAAGTGCATGAATTACAATAATGTCTAGACAAATTATATTTAGCACGCCAACGAACCAAAATCGTTTGCTAACACCTAATAGCTATAGCGTGTGGTGCATGTATTGAATATTGATATGTGTATATCATGGATGTTGTTGTGTTTCTAGGAAAGCGCCAAAATGGGAGAGCTGGAAGTTGAGTAGTAGTGATGGTGCATGGTGGCTGAGGCGACGCGTGCTTGAATTGACCGAATTTAATCTGTAAAATTGGAATTAATAATTACGTGCATGATCAGATATATAGTTTGCATGCGAATTGCGATGCGTGCGGAGTGTCAGAGACGAGTCAAAGACTTAGACAGCGACACGTTCAATTCTCCACAATCTCTAATCGTCAAATGCTTGCATGCTCTTATCTTAATTAATTATTTAATTAATTAGTTGACGCATTAGAGGTACAATATCATATATATATATAGGTATTCCGAATATAGATACCACCTTTCGGTTCAATAGCATATATATATGTATTGTATATAATTAAATATTGTACGTATATATTTCTATATATATAATTGATAACTGAGTCAGCGGGTGACGCTTTTTTATTTGTCTGGAGAATATGCAAAGTAATGTAATCATTGCTGCGGATAATTAATCTAAAATATTTAACCAGATCATTTCTCTGGTTAGCGACGTACTAAAGATATTTTAGTTTTGATTCGGAGTTTATTTATTGTTAATTTTCCCAACTTCGTCCATAACAAACTTTCATATTAGAGGAAGTCAATTTATTTTCATTAATTGATTATATAAACTTTGTGTATTTTTTGTATTTAATGTAACAAATATTTAAAGATTATATATAGACATAGTCCTAAAGTTAATATATTTAAAATTGGATTTGTTCGCTAAGATGACATGAACATTTTGAACAAAGACTTATTCTAGATCTTAATTTTGAATCTGAGCAAATATACATTTAAATATTAGAATTATTTTATACAAAATTTCTGGTAATTAGTAAATTTATGGGGTCAATATGCAAAAGTATTAACTATAAATAAGTGTTTGATTGGCATATTGCCTTTGCCATGCACACTAGATCAAATCGGATTCTATATACTGCTAATCAAGTGTTTATAGTTGTAAAGTCGTACTCAAACTTTTGTGTGTTTATAATACCATTATTAATTGACAATATTCATATGTGCCATGTGTACAGTATCTACGAAGGTAAAAAGTTATTATCTGCAAGGATATACCGACATAAAGATGTTTTTTCTATTAGCAATAAGCAGAGGTGGACCCAAGTTCAACCAAGGGGGGTAGCTGCCCCCCCTGGATTTTGCATTTTAGTGCAAGTCAGGATGTTTTGATTGACTCTGCTCCTTGGAAATTTTTTTGCCCCCCGCTGGATGTTTAATTTGTTGTTCGGGTTGAAATTTAGGGTTAAAATTAAAATAAATTTCTTCAATTATGATTAATAATTAGAATTATAGATTAAAATATCATAAATTACAAGTCATATCATTGAAAATTATAGATTAAAACATTATTTTTTTATTAAGTACTTAATTATTTAATGGATTTGAACCCGATTAGCTATTTAAATCTGATTCGATAATTTTTTGCCCCCTTCCTGACGAAAATCCTGGATCCGCCCTTGCAATAAGAGTATCCGCGAGGGTATAATGACAATATCTCTCATAGATACTGTTTCATTCTTGTAGAAGGACTTGCAAAATTTAGTGAGTTTAAGATCGAGCTATGCATGCGTATGAGATCCGTAGCGCCTATAACTGCAATTTTTTTTCCATTAATTGTACATGTGAAAATCAAAATGACTTAAATTAATGTCTCTAACTGCAAATTTTTCTTTTGATGAATTATAATGGTCCAACGAAATTAATATGAATAATCTATTTTTTTTAATATATATACTATCGTGAGCATCACACGTTACTATAATATATACATTGCACTCTCTATCTAACGTAGAACTATATTTTTCATTCTCTTGTTTATCTCGATCAATTACACTCTCTTTTTTTAAAACATTCGTAGGAGCTGCAAAGTCATGAGAGAAAATTGACTTTTAAGTACAACTATTTTAGAACTTTTTCCTAATCAATTGTGCTATCTTTCTTTCTTTTTTTTTTTTTTTTTAAAAACACAAGTTCTTCATTTATGTGATTTCCAACATCATGTTGATTATCTGTCTTTTATCCATTATTAGACTTCTACTATTTAGTTTTTCATTACTTGTAAGCCCACATTATTATTATTTTTTTTAAAAGGCTAAAAGGCACATTTCATTGTTGAAATAGTATAATTACGTCAATAGTGGGGGGGGGGGGGGGGGGGAGGGGCACCCCTGGGTCTTCTGTATCTCAAAATTAAGCACATGATCATAACAACCAAGCAACCAACATAATACCTATATTTGAGAATTAGCTAAGTACCAAAAGTAAACTAAATATGGTAATTTTAAGCCACATAATAAAGGGTGAGGGTTAAGCTAAGTACAAAATAGACACAGTAAGAGGTATTCATTCATTAGAGGCATCTACTCCAACTCCAAGAGTGGGCTGATAGACCACTGTCTCCATGCCTGGGGGATCACATCCAATGGAATGGCATCCTCTACAATAGGCATCTCATCCAATGGAATGCCTGGGGGATCTACTCCAAGAGCTGCTTCTTTGTCCTTCTTCTTCACTGTACCCGTCCAATAAGAAACAATACACTTAATCAGTAAAATAAGATATCTAACTGGTTTTGGAGTGCAATCAGTAAAGCACATCTCATTTTATGTGTTTCCACACAACCCAGCAAACATCGCTGAGGACTATAAGTAACCTGTTGTTTCATGTTTAGACAAAAATATGGCATACTCGAATATGTATCCCAAGTGTGTGAGCCCACATTTTATATTTACATTTTAAATATGTGTGCATCTTCTTGTGCCAAACAGATTAATGGGCCGGCCGGGGGGTTTTACAAACTCCAATAATATCACAAAGAACAATAGAAAAGTAGATTAAAAAAGGCCTCTCTTGATGCTGCTTTGTCAGCCCAATAAGGGGTGGTTGATACCATGAACAAATGTTTTGGTTCACCGCCTAACTGATCTGGACCAACTTTAATTTGCAATGGATTTTTAATACTAGCATTTTATCATCCAATAGTTCTGTGACCATTGCGTCCATAATTGGATAAACAACATCTTTCTAACCACGTACTAACAATATCATAATACTAATTCTCATTTTTTTTTATCCTTATATAGGCTTTTGGATTATAATGGGCCTGTAATCGCGTCAAAATCAGACTTCAAATATGATGTTCCAAATTCTTTAGTAAACTCAGATAAAATTGCACCACCACATTTAGGGGTGTTCAAATGGTTCGGTTTGTTCAGTTTTGAACCGAACCGAAAAATTTCAGTTTAAATGGTTCGGTTTTTCGGTTTAAATGAATCGGTTTGGTTGAATTTTTGAATTATTTCGGTTTAAATGGATCAGTTCAGTTTAGACTTTTCAAAACCGATTAAACCGAACCGACTGTATTATATTGGTTCAAGTATGATTTATATTTTGTTTGATTCAATCATTGTTTCCTTTCTTTAATTTTAGTTTAAATATTTTAGAACACCTACATATTTTGTATGGAATTGATTAACATGTGTATGAACATGTGTAATTTTCGTTAATAATGGCACCAATAGTTTTACTTCGGTTCGGTTCTTAATTGGTTTATAAGTTTAATCGGTTTGGTTCAGTTCTATTTTTGAAAACTGAAAAAATGTTTGGTTTGGTTATTTTAGTTCAGTTTCAACCGAACTGACCATTTGAACAGCCCTAACCACGTTAGCAGCGTATTTTTGATAAAACCGCATAAATTGAATATGCAAGCACAGACAATATTAAAATTCATAAATTGAATTAGCACAAATCTTAATACAGATCGAACAAATTCTGCTATATATCAAATTTAAATTTGATCCAATACTCATTCGACCGCCCCCCTCATTTAATAGACCTTTTTCAGTTGCCTTTCCATGATAAGGGATCAGAATAAAAAGTTCACAATAGTGGTCCCTGTGCACAAACAATATTTTCTACGGAATCACATTCTCTGCGGAGCTTTTACTTGCAGAGTTCCTGCAGTTTTTTTAATCTGGTTCATTCGTTTTGATCGGACAGACTAAATAAGATTTTGATATGAATTTCAAAGAAAAATTAATACTGCCTCCTCCATCATCCGGAGCATTCACCGACTGAAAATAAATATGGGCCATCCGATCAGCTCCGCAACGCAAAACTCCACAAATGATACTGGTCCTATTTTCTACAACACTGGTCAAATTTTGTCTCTCCATTTAAACAGTGTGCATACAACACTGGTCAAAATTTTGTGACTCGCCATTTAGACAGTGTGCATTGCTATTTGCTACCCTTATAGATTAATTATAAATGTCATTGCATGTTTTGAATGTGCATATGAAATTTAACCTTTACTAAAAATATTACTAGATGTTTTGTGGGACTCAATTATAACTACGTGGTACAAATTCTATGCAACTGCTCATAGTCCCAGTGTCCCATAGTTTAGTATAGTTACAAAATTAGTGAATAATTCAATTTTTTTTGTGATGATGAACTGAATATCGAATTATTCGGTTGAACAAACTTTGACCAATTTATTTGTGAATTTTACAAATTATTCATGAATTTTTCCTTTTTTTTCTCCCTTGTGTGACTGAGATCTCCGATCTGGATAATTCCGAATTATTTTTGAACTATACCTAAATTATTCCCAAATCACAAACTTTTAACTCCCCCGGTCCAAATCTAAATAATTCATTTGTCACTATGTAGCTTAGTGTCCCAGTAGAAGTGTAGAACTTCCATAGAATATCAATCGGGTTCGTCGTTGGTGTAGAGATGTTGGTGGACTTGCGCAGCGTTCCTATTTTAAGAAAAAAAAATTGGAGTGCAATATGCCCCAATTTTTTATTAATAGAAAAAAAAACAATATCAACAACAATGAATAATTTAGACGAAATTTGAAATCTAAAAAAACCGTTATAGTTTGTAGCATCCAATAAATATTATAAACCATAACTTCTAGATAATTCAAATTAGTTAACCTTTAATTAATAAAAAAAAAAGACAAAAAAAAAAAAAACGAATTGTGTCGCCCATTTTAATATGGCACAAATTGCAAAGCAGAGGCCTCCACATTCCAAATAGGCTCCGAACAACAATGAAATTTCTGGACGTTATTCTTCATAACGTTCATTTTTTTTTAATTAGAGATTAATTAATTTGAATTATCTGAATTATAAAGTTTATTGAACGTTATAAATCATAATAATTTTCTTAGATTTCAAATTTCACTCGGCTTATTCACTGTTGTCGGTATTATTTTTTTCATTTTTCTATTAATGAAAAACCGGGCAATTTGCCTGTATTTAAGAAAAGAAAAAATCTCGGTTCTCTGGTAAAAGGAAACAGCAAAAAATGTATCCTAATTGCTCCTTTGTTTTTTTTATTCTATTGGGCCCATGAACTGGAGAGCAGCTTGGGTTCGATGTCCGACTCAAACTGAGTTCGATGAGCTCTATAGTCGTCTGATTCGCTTTAAGATTTGTGTGTTGCTCTAATATCCATGCGTGATCGCTTTAATATCCGTGAGCACGGATCTTAAAGTAGAACGGACAGTTATAGAACCCGTCAGACCCAAAATTTATGTTTTTTTTTTATTAACAACCCTAAAAAAATTAGTAAAAATAACCAGACCCAAAAATTATTTTTATAAATAACCAAACCGCCCCACTGAGGAGCGGTCCACCCTGAAGACCAAACTGCCCCCCGGGGAGCGGTCCACTATTTGCCCTATAAATAGGGTTTTTCTCTCTCCTGCCTCCTCACAATTCACTTCTTCTTCTTCCAAACCGAACACAGCTCTCAAACAGTGCTCCGAGGCGATTTTGAGACGATTTCCTTCAACGGTGGTTGAGGTATTTTTTTTTAATTAATTAATTTTTTTAATATTTTAAAAAAATGTCAGAAATTCTTAGAAATTGCCAAAAAAAAAAAAAAACTATACTGATAAAAGACTTTTTTTCTAAGGTAGTGTGGGCCATCGGAAAAATATTAATTGCATTGTACGTGGGTGGAAAATGCACGAAAGGGGCAAATGGACTCCAATACTCGAAAGATGCGATTCCTTCAGACAATTGATTTTTATGCACAAATTTAAAAAAATATTAAGAGTTGGATATGGAAAAGTAGAGTCCTGTGATTCTTAGCAGATTTATTTCCAGAAGACCTAACTAGAATATGATTTCAACTTTCAAGCGAGATTATCCAAAAATTGCCCCAATTTGATCCAAAAAAGGACCGACATGACCAATCTAATTGTTACTTCTATAGTGGTGAAACATCATCCTCCCAATCTGAGGTGAAGTCAAATTTTCAAACTATAAGAGTTAAATAAGAATTATTTTTACAGTATTCATAACATTTTGATCTAAACTATATAGAAAATCACATTCGCCCCTTGACCCATTTGATCTTAATACATCCGCCCCTGCTCCCAGCTCGACTCGAATCAAAATCCAAAATAATTTAAATAAGAGACGATTTAAGAGATTAGGCCGAACCAACCCAAAATTCAAAATGATTCCAAGCAAAACAAAATGAATCCGATTAGACACAATCTGAGTCAACTCAAAACTAAACGATAGTCTGAATCAAACTGACCAAAGTTGATCAAATTATCTTATTCTAATCAGACTCATTTTGTTTGATTGTGACATCTGTTAAAATATAATATATGAAGAACTAATTTTTGATCTAGTGTTACATAACACTTTTTGCGTAAGAAATTGTAAGTTTAAAATTAGATTGAGAAGTTTCTTATACATATTCATAGTTAATTTGACCTCTAACTTTTAAAAATTATTTAAAACAGAGAGAGAGAAAGAAATCTGTTGAAATCTATCTTGGCAGCCGTTGTCAAGATTTTCAAAAAAAAATCTGATGAAATATATGGAACCGATACTCCAAGTTTCCTCTTTAAGTGGGGGCATGCAGCATGCTTCCATAAAAAACGTAAAAGCGAACTGAAAAGCATTGGAAAAAAAAAAAAAGGTATTAATCTTGAAGCGTAAGTGTCACGCTACAATTGAGAGTAGTTCCGATGCCCATCGGACCTACATCGAAATGACCATCAGATCTGCATCAAGATTTGTGTGAATTCATTAAAAATCTGTGCAAGTATTTTTCAGTTTCCGTACGCACAAATCTCAAATAATAATCTTACGGGTGCTGTTCGGCTGGAGAGGATTAAGCCTCCTTAAGGCTTAATCCGCTTCATTTAGCTTCCTTAGCAACTTAATCCTGCCGAACACCGATTCCTTAGCGCGGATTAAGATTACCTCCTTTAGCCTCCTTTTGCCCGGATCTTAATCCTCTGCCCGAACTTTAAGGCACCCCTCCCCCTTCCTTAAGCGCTTAATCCTTCGCCTACGGATTAAGACAACCGAACATCGGTTCCTTAGCGCTCCTTAAGCTCTTAATCCTTCACTCTTAATCCTTTGTTGCCGAACGGCCCCACGGTGTTAGAGCTAATTGAACCTAAAAGTAGGTCCGGTGCCCATTGGACCTACTCCTATCTCGTCACGCAAAGATACAAAACGCTTTGAATTTGAAGGCTGAACATCTTATCTTAGCAGTTAGCACAATGGTGCGTTAATTTCTTGAGATTTTTTTATAAACCATAAATAAAAAAATCAATCTTATTAAACCAATATGATTGTTTCTAAATTTAGAAAAACCATAAGAACTGAAACTAAATCTCGGTCTGTAAATTGTTTTTTTCCAAGACCGAAACTAAAATTCGGTCTATCATTTGTTTCTAATTTTTTTATATTTTTTTCCATTCCAAACCACATCTAATTTTTATATTAAATCCAACCTTTCATTTGTTTTGAGATTCGTGCATATAAAAACAAATTCTACTGAGATTGTGCTGAGATTTGTGCATTCCAATTTTGTTGGAAGGTTGGATTAGACCATCACAAGACCCAAATATAAATTCGGTCTACACCAAATAAGAATTAATCCAACTTTCATTTGTTTTGAGATTCGTGCATATAAAACAACTTATATTGAGATTTGTGCATTCCAAAAATTGAAATGTTGGATTTAGAACAAAAAATTTAAAATTGATTAGAGACCGAATTTTAGTTTCGGTCTTGGAAAAATTATAAAATTGATTAGAGACCGAATTTTAGTTTCGGTCTTGGGAAAAAATAATTTACAGATCGAAATTTAGTTTCGGTTCTTATGGTTTTTCTAAATTTAAAAACAATTATATTGGTTTTGTAAGATTGATTTTTCTATTTATGGTTTATAAAAAAATCTCTAATTTCTTCGCCGAAAATCATTACCTAGGAAACAAAAGAAAATATTTAAATAAAGGAACTGGACCAGGGATTCGTTTTTTTTTTCCCCATTAAAATTAAGATCTGGACCAGGGATTCGTTCAACTGGACCACTAACTTCAGTTTTTCTCTTTCTTTTTTTTCAGATGCTTAGCAAAAGCATGCACCACAAACAGGACGGACCCATGTGCATTTAGGGGGCAGCTGCTTTTCTTAAATTTGCATTTTAGTGGAGATCAGAACGTTTCGATCGACTCTACTTCTCTTTGGAATTTTTTTTGCTCCCAGCTAGATGTTCAATTTGTAATTCAAGTTAAATTTAGGGTTAAAATTAAAATAATTTTTTCCAATTATGATTAATAAATAAAATTATAGATTAAAATATCAGAAATTACAAGTTAGAGTATTGAAAAGTAAAGCATTATTTTTTTAAGTACTTAATTAGTTAATGGATTTGAATCCGATTAGTTATTTAAACCCAATTTGATATTTTTTTTTGCCCCCTGACAAAAATCCTGGTCCGCCCCTGACCACAAACCTTTCAATTTTGTCTTAAATACTTCACAATTATAGTTAAAAGGAGGTGCCCACTGTTTTTGGAGAGTCCATGTCCTCTGAGTTAATATAATATTTATTTTTTATTAGATCCGGACCGTCCAATTAGAATCCAGATAAATATAAATATTTTGTTACCTCAAGTGATTTTAAATCATTATTTAGATGACAATTTTTAGCTTTTGCAATTACATAAAATATAGTTAAGCACATCTACACATTGCTTGGACTCTTCACAATTGAGCATGATTAACCTCTGTTGTGCATTTTAAGTCTCACATTTTTTTTTTAATAATCTTGATAGGAGCTATCAAAGGAAGTCTCACATTGTTAATAGATGTTTTCTATTCTCTCCTTAATTCCTGATTAAGAAATAAATAGAGGAGCAGAGCTAATTAAGTAGCTAACCCCACCTAATTGTTAATAGATGTTTTCTATTCTCTCATCTACGATGTTCATATTATTTAATTATGCAATGGGCCACCTTCATGGTTAGTGTAAACTATATTTTAAAACAAAGTTGTAACTATATATGATGAGCTAGAAAGTCTGAACAGATTTATAAAAGATTAAGGTGGCCCAATTAGATCTGATCTTCATTCACACAATCTAGTTAGAACCAAAACAATTAGTGTATTTCAAGCGGGATTATCCAAAACCTGCCCAATCTGATCCGAAAAAGACCGACTTCACCAATCTAATTGTTACTTCTATTGTGGTGAAACATCATCTTTCCAGTTTGAGGTGGAGTCAGATTTTCGAACTATAAGGATTAAATGTAAATGGAGTCAATCATATAAATATTTTTACATTGTAAATGAGAATCATTTTTGTAGCATTAATTCATAACATTTTGATCTAAACTGTATACACATATAATACAAAAAAATTGAAAAAAAAATAGAAGTCAATTGACCCATTTGATCTTAATACATCCGCCCCTGCTCCCAGCTCGACTCGAATCAAAATCCAAAATAATTTAAATAAGAGACGATCTAAGAGATTAGGCTGAACCAACCCAAAATTCAAAATGATTCCAAGCACAACAAAATGAATCCGATTAGACACAATCTGAGTCGACTCAAAACTAAACGATAGCCTGAATCAAATTGACCAAAGTTGATCAAATTACCTTATTCTAATCAGACTCATTTTGTCTGATTGTGACACCTGATAAAAGAGGAGGGTTCAAATGTCTCCATTTTTTGTGCCTCCATCATGCTTTCATTTTTAAAAACTTTAATAACTCAAAATTTAAAACTTAAAAGTCAAAATAAAACAGTTGGATATGATCTACATCATTTTATCTATACACGTGTATAAAATTATGACATTCCAACTTTATTTTAATCGTCATCAAGAGCTTGAAACAATGTACTAATGTAGATAATTTAGAGACGTTGATTTTTCAACTTATTGATTCACATATAAACAAAATTAAAATGTGATAATTTTTTACACGTGCATAGATAAAATAATGTAGATCATATCCAATGTTTTATTTTGACTTTTAAGTTTTAGATTTTGAGATATTAAAGTTTTTAAAAACGGAGGCACGATGGAGGCACAAAAAATGGAGGCATTTGAACTCTCCTCCTGATAAAATATATAGAGAACTAATTTTTGATCGAGTGTTAGATAATACTTTTTGTATAGAAATTGCAAGTTTAAAATTAGATTGGGAGGTTTCTTATACATATTCATAGTTAATGTGATCTCTGACTTCTAAAAATTATTTAAGAGAGAGAGAGAGAGATCTGATGAACACCTAGACAGCTCTGCCAGGTTTTCAAAAGAAAAAACAGAGAGAAATCTGATGAAATCTATGGAACCGATACTCCAAGTTTCCTCTTTAAGTGGGGCATGCTTCCAAAAAAAACGTAGAAGCGAATTGAAAAGCATTGAAAAAGAAAAAAAAAGTATTAATCTTGAAGCGTAAATGTCACGCTAGGAAACAAAACACTTTGAACTTCGAAGGCTGAACATCTACCACAATGCTGCATTAATTTTTTTCCCCCAAAATCATTACGTAGGAGACAGCAACAACAAAAAAATAAAATAAATAAAGGAACTGGACCAGGGATTCGTTCATCTGAACCACTAACTTTAGTTTTTCTCTTTTGTCAGATGCTTAGCAAAAGCATGCATCACAAACCTTCAATTTTATCTTTAGCACTTCACAATTATAGTTAAAAGGAGGGGTCCATTGTTTTGGAGAGTCCATATCCAGGTGCCAAGATGCATGGATGCAAGAATTCATAAAAATGCCCATATGCGGATTTTCAATTAGTGGATCTGGACCGTTCTTTTTAGCTTGGCACGAATCTCAAAGCCCAATAAAAATGCCTCCTATTTCCCCCAAATCTCAAACCGTAAAGTGAGGCCCATCCTCTACGGTACCTGAGAGGATATTGATCCTGGATGCAATGGGGTCAATTGACTTACTTTTTTTTTCTTCTAAAAACTAGTAGTTATATATATCAATGTTGTTAAATGCGGTTTTGTTCATGCATACGGAAGGCTACTGCATGCCGCATATGTGGTATGCGGCCGCATATGCGGATTTTCATGCGGACCTATATATGCGGATTTTAAAATAAGAATTCAGATATATATTTATATGCGTGCATTTTATACTACATGTATATGTATATGTAGTATATGATAAACTTCCCTTAAATATATATCTATAGTATATATATATAGGAGTAGAACTAGGGTGCTCCTAAGTTCACCAAACCTCTTGTGAACTTAACTCTAAAGTATATCGAATTGACTTTAAACGATGAATCCAAACCGTTAAAACCCTTCTACCTAATGAGTGATGCGTCTACATGTGAAAATTTTAAAATTTCGAATTAATTTAATATAGAGTCAAGTGGTCAAAAGTTTAAGGTTTATAAATTGATTTTAATGCATTCATTTTTTGGACTCTTTTGACCACTTGACTCTATATTAAATTAATTCGAAACTTTAAAATTTTCACATGTAGACACATCACTCATTAGGTAGAAGGATTTCAACAGTTTGGATTCATCATTTAAAGTCGATTCGATATATTTTAGAGTCAAGTTCACAAGAGGTTGGGTGAACTTAGGAGCACCCTAGTTCTACTCTATATATAGAGCTCCTTGTATGTAGCATATATATTCACATGAAAGTCCAGCGTAAACAGTATAATAAATAAATGTCCAACAGCTACTTTAATTTGAAGTCCTTTGTAGCCAATCGCCAATAATGGGCCATAATTCAGCTGCTCAAATCCTTCGGCCCAAATTAGTAATAAAATAATATAACTACTGAATTCACGTGAATTTCACCCAAAGCGTCCGTCTGAACTCTGGAGTAACCGGTATATTTGTTCTTCTTTAGTCCCAACTCTTAAAAATAAAAGAACGAAGCTTTTTGAAAGCCTATAAAAGAAACCGCATGGACTATGAGAAGCTTTGACTTAACTGGATTTGTACCCGGTTGAGTATAAAGAATTGGGTTCGGGTTTTACTGCACATCCAATCCTTTTTTTTTTATTAATAATAATATTTTTTTAATTAATTAAAATAAACATTTGTATGGACTACATGGTATAATGTGATTTACTGGTCTATATGGCAATATACGGTTGCTTATGTGGACTACTGTATATGCAGAACTGCATATATAGGACTGCATGAAAATTTTCATACGGTTTTCGACTGTAAACGCATATGCAGGCCATGCGGCCGCATTTTACAACACTGATATATATGTTTTTCTTATATGTTTTATTGTCAAATGTTATGGGATCTCCAAAATGACTCCCATATTTTATATAAATGGTTTATATTATTAACCTCATTTTTTTTTTCAAAGAAGAACTGGTTATTGTATATCGTGTATAATTTAGAGAACTCTAGCATTTCGTATTACTAAGAATTACTTTAAAAATTAATGCCCATTAATTAATTTTCTGCCTCCGCCTCTGTCCATATCCTCTGAGTTAATATAATATTTCTTTTTTATTAGATTCGGACCGTCCAATTAAAATCCGGATTATTTTTGTCCGAAATGCAATACACCGGCCTCTTTAATATTAATACGAATTTTGATCAGAAGGTCCGGATCTAAACATAAATATTTTTGTTACCTCAAGTGATTTAAAATCATTGTTTCGATGACAATTTTTAGCTTTTGTAATTACATAAAAATAGCTGGGAAATGATTTTAAAAAAATAAAATATAGTTAAGCACAACTACACATTGCTTGCACTCTTCACAATTGGGCATGATTTACCTCTGTTGTACATTTTAAGTCTCACATTGTTAATAGATGTTTTCTATTCTATTCTCTCCTTAATTCCTGATTAAGAAATAAGAAGAGGAGCAGAGCTAAGTAGCTAACCCCACCTAAACCTTAACAAACAACGACTCATGCAATGACAACATCTTAGTAGGCCCCACACCACCCAACAACCCAACAATGACAGACATACGGTTACACCTAATTGGTGGAAGTGGATACGTGGAACTATAGCTTCTTCAATTTCTACTGGTCAATACCTCTAAATTATAACCATACGATATGCATCAAGATTTGCACATATAATTTTGGTATGATGTGAGATTAGTCGATTAGAGCCGTCCAATTTGCATCAGCATTTATGCTAACAACTTTAAGATTTGTGCAGATCAGGTACACACGAATCTTGATGCAAATGGCTCATACCGAATATCAATATAAATTTAGTTTGATGCCCGTCAGACCACCCTCCCAGTGGCGGATCGAAGTTGAGAGAATGGAGGCCAATTTCATTTATGAAATTTATATACTTATATATATTTTTTTAGAATAAAATGCTATGAGTAACGTAAAATTTATCTTCATACTTGAATAAAAAAAATATGTGATTAACCTCAATATGATCCTCGTATATTAAAAATCTGACTCCGTTTCTACATCCTCCACTCCAATTCAGTGAACTCATTTTGATTCACGAAGATGTATGGTCATACACGGAGCTAGACTTTCTAACATGGGGTCAAATATTTATGAGAGTCAATCATATAGAATTTTCGTATGCAAAATGGAGATCAATTTTACAATTACTTGTCATTTTACTCTATTATATAAAAAGTCATACATAAAAGTATAAATTAAAAAGAAAAATGGGAGTCAATCGACTCCCATACCACCTCCGCCCCTGTGTAGGTGTGAGTTTTTTTTAGTAAATTTACATCATCAAAGAATTGTCTCGTTCAGATTTGAATCTGCCACAAAGGTAACAATGCTGTGAAATTTGAAACAAGAACTATCTGATTCATTTGAAAGCAAATTTACGACATCATATGTCACCATAGTGACAAATCAAAAGTTTGGATTCGGTTCGGTGGAGTAAAAAATTCGTAATTCGGATATAACTCGGGAATGATTCAGTACAACAAGGAAGGAAAAAAAAAATCTGAAACAAAAACCTTAAAAAAAATTCGTGATTCGTGATTCGCATTTTATTCGCAAATTATTCGGTCAAATATTCGGTCAATATTTTATACCCAGTTCGGTGCGGCAAACCCAAAAAAAGTATTAAACACGAATAATTCGCGTTTTATACGCATACGTGGTGACTATGTATGTCACTACCTGGTGAAAGATACATAAATCTCTAGTGATAAATACGTGTAGACGTCAAAATGATATACTAATTATAAAAACCCCTGTTACTAAAAAGTAAGAACATTTAATTAAAAAATTATATCATCAATATGTACTTTTACTTTTAACATCGCCATGGTTGATCCATTTTTTTTTTCTTTTGCCAAATAGGTTGATGATTCACATTCCACAGAAAAAGGTACGATCTGTCTAGAATACCTACCCACAAAACAATACCCCTCTTTATATCCATTGACCACTTCATAACCCATTCACCATTGGGGCACAAATACACAAAAATGGCTTCCAAGTTAGCACCAAATGCTTTCATCATGCTCTCCTTTCTCTTGTCCCTCATTTATGTCACCTCTATCAAGGCTCAATTAGATACCCTTTCGCCGGACACCGGGAAGGTCGAGGCCGGCATGACACACATTCATTTCTTCTTCCATGACATAGTAAGTGGCAAGAACCCAACAGCCGTAACGGTAACTCAGCCGGCTAGCGGCTATATGACATCATTTGGCATGATGAACATGATGGATGATAAGCTGACAGAGGGCCCAGATCCTTCCTCAAAGGAAATAGGCCGGGCACAGGGTTTGTACGCCGAAGCCTGTCTTGGCGAAATCGGCTTCATGCAGGTATATATATAAGCCCTTGTCAATCCCTGTCAAATTAAACCAGGAAATTTATTTTACAAGAGAGAAGAGTTAATTAATTATGGCAATCCATGGTCCTGTACCAAATTAATTAATTTGCCATAGCCATAAGTACTGTGTAAGTAATAGGTTCAGGCAAATTTTGTACCAGATCATAGCTAGTAAGAGCTGAGAATTAATGTCTTTTCTTTTATTTGTTGTGAAGTAATATGTGTATCTGTCCTTCACTTATTTAGGCAATGAACTTGGTTTTCACGGATGGTGAGTACAACGGCAGTGTGATAACAGTATTGGGGCGAAATACACCGATGCACGCAACAAGAGAGATGTCAGTAGTCGGTGGTACGGGGCAGTTTCGACTTGCGCGTGGCTATGCCATTGCTAAGACTCACACGCTCGACTTTACGACCGGCGACGCCCACGTCGAGTATGATGTATACGTAACAACACACTAATTAGTGCTGGTAGATGCATGCTGGTTGAACATTTATTTAATTAGCATGCTTGATCTTTGCTTTGATGTCCTTGTTCTGATGTACTTTTTAATAATACGACTGATTTCAATTTAAGGGCGTATTCGTTTGTCATGGAATTATACAGGATGAGATTTGATGGAATGGGAATCCACTTTTGAAAAAGCAGGAACTCATGAATATGGATACGACCGGGATTAATTATAAGAATGTTGAAATGAGTGTTCGGTTGTATGGTGGAATTAGTTGTGGGAAATTTTATTTTTCTATCTAAAATTCTTAATATCAATACAATTATTCTTATTAATAATTATTAGTGTAATTAATAATATGAATAACATAACAATAGTTATTATTTTATAACGTTGCTTTTGCTCGTAAACATGTTATCCAATCACCGAAAAATACAATTAAATTTAAATTAGCAAATTGATAATTAACCATTTTTAATTTTCAAGAAATAAAATAAAGATATGTATATTTTTAATTTTGCTTCAATACTATTTTAGAAGGTTAGTTTTTACTATTTAAAAAAAATGGATTTCAATTTAAATAAGAAAAAAATTGTACAATTATTTGCTGTAAAAAATAGCTGTAATTTGTAAAAGAAGTATTAGAAATAGCATAGGAAATTATCAAGCAAATATTTATACAAAAACAAATATCTATTTTCGTTACTTTGTATTTGAACAAATAACAAAATAATCATAGATATATATTTCACAGTAAAATTAATCACCAATTTTAAAATATTTTTTTCTTCTTTCTCTTCTTGTTATTTTGCATCAATAATTTCTATTAAATTTAAATGATATCATAAACTGTACTGAGATTGAAAATTCTAACCATATGGAAACAAGATTTGATTATTTTATATGATGATAATTACATGTGATGATGTGAACCATCAACTTTTTGACCATTTATAATAAAAAAAAGACACTTATTGCCATTCATAGCCATGTAGGGAAAAAAAAAAAAACATTAGCTCTGAGCTAATGTGCAAATTCTCACAAATTTTCTTACTTTTTGGACCTTTCCATAGGTTTTACTCATAACCAAAATAGACAGCCGAACCGACAATGGGATGAAATTTCTATTCTGAAAATCCCATGAATCCCACCTCATTCCTATACAACTGAACGGGGCCATATATGTGTTTATTATTTCTAATCACAGGATATTAGGTACTCTGTGCTGATGAATCCATCTCCTCTGAGGTAACAGAACATTTCTATTTGGATCATGGACGTCCGATAGGAATTCAGATCAATCTGTCCCGAGGTGGAACACACGGAGCTGCTTTAATAGTCGTGTGGATTATAATTGGAAGGTCCAGATCCAAACAGAAATATTCTGTTACCTTAGGTGATAAGAATTCCTGTGCTGTCCTAATAATTGTGGGAGTCGGTACTTGCATCCAAAAGAGTAGTTCCAAGAAGATACAGAGAATTATGTAATTTTCCCTCTAAATATTGAAATTAAGTTATTTTTCTCTCTAAACTTTCAGAACTCACAAATTTACCCATCTTATTGTCTTTTATATTAAAACTCATTTTAAATTTATAAAATACCCTTTTTACCATTTATTAAAAACATAAAAAAATTATAGTTTGTTTAAGAAAAATTTCGATCTTATATTTGATCAGTTTCGAGGGCACAATGAATATTTTATAAAGGATAAAAGGTGTAACGGGTATTCGGTTTTCAAGAAAAAAATGGTATTTTATTAACGATAAAGGGTATAATGGATGTCTTATAAGACTGAAATTGTTCTTAAACAAGTTACAATTTTTTATGCTTCAAGTAAAGGGCAAAATAGGTAGTTTATAAATTAAAGTGAATTTTAATATAAAAGACACTAAAAATGGGAAAATTTGTGAGTTTTAGAAGTTTAGAAAGGGAAACACGTCATTTCAAAGTTTATAGGGAGGAATACATAATTTTGAAGTTTTTGAGGGGTAACGTGAAGACCCCCTAAAAATTTTGTATAGGTTCACACTTGGATATTCTTACACTATGATAACAGCAATTTGAAGAACAGTAACTAGTATTAGAGGAACTGGATAATGATAGCAGCAATTTTCTCCAACAAAGCTAATATTAGAGGAATGCATTATCAAACTCACAGTAATTATGAAGGACAGTAACAAGTTAGATTCCCAGTATTAAGTTACACAAATAGTGCATCTCGGAAACCCATGCCTCTGATCACTAGCATGCTAAAATCTATTTTTTTTTTTCCTTTTTGTTAACTTGAGCTTTTTAATCATTTAAAACTGCTAAACTAGCTACATTGTTTTAAATTAAAATTTCTATTCCCTGCAATATTTGTATCACGAAAATTATAATACCCCTAATCACTAGCGTGCTAAAATTATAGAGTTGTTAATAATTGTATCACAAAAATTACCTAACGGTTATGCAATTAATGTTTTGTACAGGTTCATTATTTCTGCGTATTAAAAATATACAGATTTGCCCTTTTGGTGTTTCGATGTTTTCGACAGCACCAGGCTTTTTCCAAAAAGTTTATAGGGAGAGTTATGTGCAATATTAATTTTGTATTTACATCTATATCTTCCTCTTAGAAATTAAATCAAAACTTCTATTTTGTTCATAAAGTTTCTAACAATACTCAACAAAAAAGAAAAAAAAAATCTTTATTTTCTTTGTATAAATCTCAATCATGAAGTATCTGTGCTATTCTTTGAGCGCTTGCTGGTACTGGTAGGATTTGAAAATCTTGTATTATTTTGCGGGTCAATCTGGTTTGCACCAGAACAGTTTGTATTTTTGGCAACCAGACGGTGAAGCCCCACTAAAAGATCCAGTATAATCTCTTCCGCCTTTTCCTTCTTAGCATGATCAAGTGTTTGCAACCTTATCAAATTGGATTCTACGACAACATTGTCATTAACCTCAGTTCTGGAAAAACATGAATATCAATAAGATTATCATCTTTGAATTCTCATTTATCATAAACATTCCAAAAAAAGAGCATAGTTTTCATTGGCTTACCGTATATTTGCCATTTCACCGACCCAGCCAAACTGGTACTGAGCTTTAATTGTATTATTGGCCATTGGCAATAGCCATTTTAAGATACTATCCAATTCCCTTCTTGTTTCCTTCTTCGTGAACTGCTCAGAGAAATGACAAAGAAGTTGAAGGATTCAGTGCTTAAACTAAATGAAATAAAGATGCAAATCACATACATCTGAATCTGAACTACTCTGGAGGTGAATTGCAATTTGAATCATAATTGAAGAAACAGCTATATATATATAGATGAATTATTTTAAGCATATTATTGTGAAGGAATATTTGTTGGGTTGAATTTTATTGGAAATGCTTAGCAACTGAAGGTGTTTATTTTTTAGATATAGTACAGTAGTACTGGTACAGAATCCGGCATCTGTTCGAGTCCATAAGACAATGCACTGAAGGCGTTTATTAAGACTGGATATGGGTTGGTCATGGCCTGGCTAGGTTGTGCTAAGATTTTATAGAGTTGCATTTCATTTTAAACCTAGCCTGAAATTTCTCTGGTAAATGGTTGAGGTTTTTTCTGGGTTCGTTTTCTCATTACAATAACAACCACCATATGATCAATTCATTAATTTACTAAACTTCTAGATTGAATTTCAGTAAGTCAGAGAAATGAAGAACCGACCTTGCTGGGTTGAAGTGATAACAGGCAAGGTTTTAGAGAAGCTTTTATGTTCTCAGGTAATGACATATACAATGCTTCCCTCAACGCTTGAGGCACCGAATTTTGCAGAATCATCTGAGCACAATACAATTTTGGTTTTAACTTCATGGAATTGATGTTTTGAAATAAAAAAAGAATGTTAAATAACAATAAACAAATAATAATTAAATCAATGGAGCATACCATGTTATCAATTTTTGTTATAATTTGTGCATAATGCAAAGCAAGCCCTGATGAACTTAGTGTTTCTGAACTATTGATTGCCTTCTCCATGAAATCCTTTCCACCTAAAACTTGAAAAAACTATCCTTAATGACCAACTAGTAGAAAGAGAAAGTTCCAAACATTCTAAAATGAAAAGGTTTTATATTCAACATAATAAAATAGGAGGATGTAAGACAACCGGTCTTTGATCTAGTCACTAAGACAATACTCTTAGTATGAGAGGCTACATGCTCGAAATCTGTTTGGTGGATACTTTATATATATTTAAAGTTTAGAATCTTATTAATAAAAAGAAAAAAAAACAGAGAGGTATAAGTACCTTCAATATCAAAGGCTCTGTTGATCTCGAAATGTATAAACTGGGCCATATCTAATAGCTTCGCTACTACCTGAAATTAAAAAATACTCAAATTCTTAATAATGTTCACTTTTCCTAAATCTAGTACCCAATATTACTGCTAATAACTTTCAGGAATGATTTGGTGAGTTAGCATCAGTAATCCATGTCTTGGGTTCTAAGCTGAAGATTTGGGTACCTGTTATGTTGTGTTAACAACATTCAGGTGTCGTTACCAGAACATGTCATGCTCAAATGAGACTTTAGATGCGAAATTGTAGACTGGACTATGTCAAAGGGAAAAAGGACATTTGTGTATTGTGCAGTACCAGTCATGTCTGGTACTTGCACAAACTAGGTAATACTAGTTATATACCTCTTCTAGCTTCTTTGACCAAAGTGTTTCTTTCCTTAGGTCTTTTATGTAACTCTTCTGATTTTCTATCTGTTTTTTAAGATCTTTAGCTCTATCTCCTGAAAATTCAAAGTACTTTTTTTTATCAGAATTTGCATAAAAAGTTGCAAGGGGAGACTAGTACTTACAAAAAACATGATTTCATTAAACATAACGTCTACCTTTCTGACAGAAAATAAAATTCTGCTCTTCCCAGCATTTCTTCTCATAATCTTGTTCAAATTTCTTTAGCACATACAACTCCAGGTAGAGGTTCTAGACAAGAAATCAAGAGAGGAACCAAAAAGTGAGTTGAAAGTAAAAGAGAAAGTAAAAAAAAAAAAAAAGAATCATCTGAATTGAGTACCGAACTTCATTTTTCGGTATCTAAGTTGGTGCCAGACTAATTTTGTTCATACCACATTTGCTGGATCAATTTTGTTCATACCACATTCACTGGATCTTGTACAGTTCATGCCCAATAGCAATGCTTTGCCTGTGTAGCTGTGGCTAATTATACAGAAATTAGAGGATGATACTCACAGAAGTGCGCTGAGAAAGGCCGAGTAGATGTTGCATCGCTCCAGTTGCAATTTCCTTTAAACAACTTGGAGGCTTTTCTGATTCAAATCTGTGTAACATATAGCAAGCAAAGCACATTATTAGATAATTATTTGTCTAGAAAATATATATTACCTACATCTTTTATTCCTTCTACCTGTCAAAATAGCGTTCCAAATTGTGAAACTGAGCATCCTTGCATCTATTTCCGAACCTTATGATCTCTCTAGAGAATACTTTCAATTCTTTTCTGTGAAATAGAAAAAGAAAAGAAAAAACTTTTAGAAAAAGGGGACTTTTTAAGATATGAACTGGGAAATTTGTTCATGAAATATAAATAAATAAATATATAAAACTGACAAAAGGTAAACAAACATAGAATGGAAGACATTATAATAAAGGATATCAAGGGAAGAATGCACATATCAAAAGTCAGAAGGTTGACTTTTTGTGCTTTAAATATTGATCTCATGTTGTAGTTTTTCTCACAAATCATTTTCATAATGACATCATTTTATGGAGAGCAGCAGATAAATGAATTTTCAAAAAGACCTATTTCACAGATTGCAAAAAGGGCCCTATATGGTCAATAATTGCAAAAAAAAAAAAAAAAACCCTGTATTGTTGGAGAAATATAAAGAAATGGCCAGAAGAATTCAACCTAAATCTCTGTTTCTAGGCGTACATGCACAAATTTTAAATCCGGTTCAATGGCTAAATTTTATTGGTTAAGTAAAAACAATAATGAATTTTACATGATTAAAATAATAATTATCTTTTTTAACTTACATCTTACTGAATCTAGATTTAAATTAACATTTGTTTTAGATTTAAAACATTTCAAAACCCTTCAAGAAAGAGCAATCTAAAATTTCTTCCTGTCATCCTTGTGTGCATGGTAGTTTGATGGTGCCAAAAGCAACTAATAGAAACCTCTATTTCAAATCTCTCTAAGAAAATTTTGGAAAATATATTAAGTTTTATCTGCTACACACCTACAATAACCAGAGCCACAAATTCTCAGTTTTTAAGTATCAGTTTTAAGTTGAAAGTGCCATATGTTCAAAAAAGTATCCTTAATTCGACCCTCTTAGTAACTATTAAATAAAAATAATCATGTTTATGAAGATCTAAAAATCTATTTAAGAACCTCTTATCAGCAGCAGCCAGGTTTAGTAGCTCCTGCGTATCGCTAGAAACCAATCTTTGTATGCCTTGTGATTGAAGCACTACCTCTTTGCAATGCTTCACATGTCCATCTGAGAGAGAATCCATCAATTTGGATCCTTTGAAAACGGTGTTAGCTACCTCGAAGCACAATATCGAGATCTTTCCATCTCTTGATACTGGTTTTGGTGTAGAACTACTGCTACCTGGGCCAAAGAACACGGTATTTCTCGCGTTCCCAAGAAATGAAGCTCCATCAGCCTAAGTAAAGGGCAAACATGTTATATTATTGATGTGAGCTTCATTATAATATAACTGAACCACAAATTAAACCAAATCAAGATTACTTTATTGGACTGTTCTTTGTTTCTGGTTTATTTCTTTGTTTGATGACATCGACAAGACTTAAAGGGCCCCTTTTAGGCATGTCAAAATCTATTCATTTCTTCGGATAAACTTCAATTTGGAAATCATCTTCCTACTAAAATTTGATATTCAAGAATGTTTTTCTTATTGATTACACTCCATATTGGATCATGTTAGGATGATTTTTCAACAACATATATTCTGTACAAGTACCATTTTGGCATTTTCTGGTAAGCGTAACATACCGGTGCTAGACCAGTGAGGTCTAACACTAGTGCATATATGGTTTATATGCCACACTATAGTTTGATTGAATCAATCCAAAAATTATAAGAAAAAAAAAACTTGCCTTTGAGTTGGTATCCTTTGAGATATTGGCTTGTTTAACATCTTTCAATTTGCTTCTCTTCAAGGATGATGATTCTACCTCTTTTTGATCCAAATACCATGATTCATTGCCTTTTTCAAATGATTTCTCTTTGCTTGATTCTATCTCTATATTGGTTGGTGTTACCCTTTTGTTGTCTTGCCTCTTCCCATCGTTGCTGTTATCTCTTTCTTGACCTGATTCTGATTCCTCTATTGCAACCCCACATGAATGAACACATCCCATTGTGCTCTCTTCTCTCTCTGTCTCTTCTTCTCCACAAAATCAGAGAACTGTATCAAAGCAAAAAAAGCCTGAGAAGCAGAATTGAAGAGAATAATGACCCGTCGTGCAAATTATGTCGATGGTTTGATATTTGAAATGCTAACATACTGGATGACAAATTTGCTTCCAAAATATTTTTTTATTTTCGACCTTTTCCCCAATTTCTTTTCAAACCTCTTGAGGTATTTAATGGCATATAAGAGAGAATGTATGTAGTTCTAGAAGGGAGGGAAAAAAAGAAAGAGACCTTTATATTTTAATGTTTCAAAATAAACCAGTCAAAACAGATAACCAGAGCAGACAGCAGCATACAAGAATTTTAAGTCTAACAATTTTTTTTAGTGAGTCTATGGTACTATGCATATCACGATTTAGTCTGTAATATGGATCAATATTTTCGTTTTTAAATTTTTAACGGTCTATCCGAACCGTTCAAAATAATTTTCTTATAAATATGTACTTGCAGATCAAATTTTATATTTTTTAGAATTTTTTTACTATTTTTTAAAATAAGTAGAAAATCACTGGTTTTTTATGGTCCATAATTTTCAGATCAAGTGATTTTCTACTTATCTTAAAAAATAGTAAAAAAATTCTAAAAAAATATAAAATTCGGTCTTCAAGTAGATATTTATATGAGGATCATGTTGAACAGTTCGGATTGACCATTAAAATTTTAAAAACAGAAATATTGAACCGTATTACGGATCAACCCGTGATATGCATAGTACTATAGACTCACTCTTTTTTTAATAGCAAATAGTTTTAGGACAAGTTTAGCATGCATTATTCTTAGTGGTAAAAACGGTACAGATAATATTTGATCCATATTCGATTTATATTCAAAAATTAGATATGGATATCCGATATTTGAATAATCAATATATATATATATATATACCATATAATTTAATATATATTATGAAAAAATTTATATTATTCACCATTATACCGTGTCCAATCTGTTTTACTACATTCTCATGAGAAAAAAAAAAAAAAAAAAGGAATTTTATGTTTTTGAAAAAAAATAAATAATGTCCTCCTTATTTTTCATCTCCGTTTTGGGATAGATTCTCATTCTATGTTTTTTAAATATTATTTTTCATCTCCAGTTAATGACTCCAGACTCACTCTAATAAGCATCAAAACTAAATCTTAAATAACTATATTAAACTTTTAAATAAAAATAAATATAATTATAATAAATTATGAGTGAGTCAATGGTACTTGGCAATCCGCAGATTGATGCGTACTATTAATCAATATCTCTGTTTTTAAAGTCTAGACAGTCGATCCAAACTGCTAACATATTTTTTATATAAAAAAGTACTTACAGATGGTCCAAAATCTTTGGATCGGGTGATTTTTTACCTATCTAAAAATAGAAAAAAAAAAATCTAAAATTTCATCTCCGAGTATATTTTCATATGAAGATTATGTTAGACTGTTCACATCAATTATTTGAACTTTTAAAAAGAAAATATAAATTCACAGTACGGACCAATGTATACATTACAAAATATCATAGCCCCACTCATAAATTATATTATTATTCTCTTACACTACGCATACACAAACTTTTACAATATTTCAACTTTTAGTTTGATATGCATCGAGAACTAAAAAAAAAAAATGAACCAAATTTGACCATTTACCCTTTTCTCTCGACTGTCGACATATATAAGATTAAATTTCTGTAATTTTTTATATACTTGCAATTGCTGTGATATAAAAACACATCTTACATTTTAAGCTAATTAAAAGTTCGTACCGTTTGACTCAAAACCCCTAATCTAATCAAAACCCATCTTACATTTTGTTTTTGTTATTTTAAATAAGATCGAATCAAAACCCCTAATCTAATATTTTTATTGCACAAACATGCAGTTATATATAGACAAAAGCTCAATGAGTATTGAGCATAATTTTTTTACATTTCTATCATGACTTGATGAACTAACCGAGGAACTGAATGAGAAGCATCACAATATATGCCGATTTTTTTAATATCCAACATTAAATAAAAAATAATACAAATATCCAAATATTTTGTAAAAAATTTAAAATTTCCAAACCGCCGAAAATTTTGACAGCCGAATAACATTTGTCTTTCACTTTCGCGGAAAAGAATTGCTTTCTTTACCTCTTATCTTCTTGTGTTGTTTCCCCAAAGTTCTATAATATTGGTGACAAGGTGTTGTCTCCAAATACTTTTGACAAAGTCTTCAATTCCCGGTAATTTTAAGAAATAATTCTTATTTCTAAAAATAAGAAATTGATGCTTAGTAGTTGTTAATTAACGCAAGTGCAAAATAAAGACTTAAAATTTAGCTTTATCTTGTTTAAAATTCCTTTCACAATCCAAGCATGTACATATTTTAGCTTTCTCTTGTTTTCAATTTTATTTGTTATCTTTTAAGGATTACAGCGCACGCCGCACGGATCTCATAAGACTTTTTCTTTAATAAATTTTTAGGGTTTGGCTCTCATAGTTTATTTAAAAAATTGAACGAATATGAACGAGAATCCTGTTTAAAAACGACAAGTATTTTCAAACGGGAATTTAAAATAAAATAAAGGAGTTTGTGCTACCGATAGTATAGCAATATGTCGTATTATCGTTTTGAAAACCTGTCATATAAGTTTTAAATGACGAATTTAAACTGTTAAAATTAATCTACTTTAGCATAGATACATTTATCTATAAAATTTATGAATTTTCGAATTCATTTAATATAAAGTCATGCAATAAAAAATCCTGAAAAATAAATCTTTTTTTTACCACTTGACTTTATACTAAATAAATTCAAATTTTCATAAATTTTGTATGTAAACGCAAACTCATGAAGTATATCACCTTCAGCGGTTTTAATTCATCATTTATACGATTGGTTTTAAAAAAAAAATAGCACGGAACATCTTATACTATAAATAGCACACTAGCAAAATTCAAATAAAAAATTACATATTTAGTTAATTAACTAGCATTGGTAATTCTTTTCGGCAATATTAAATTATAAATTTTTCTGTATATATATATATATATAGAGAGAGAGAGAGAGAGTAAATCTAGGGTGTGACGTGCTCACCAAAAGAGTTTGGTGAGCACAACTCTAAAAATACATGGGATCGGCTTTAAATGACGAATCCAAACCGTTGAAATCCATGTACTTCGTGAGTGATGCATGTACATGCAAAATTTTGGAAGTTTCGAAATCATTTGCTATGAGGTCAAGCGGTCAAAGTAATGAATATTTTAATAAGTTATTCTATTAGTTGTTTTATATATTCATTTTTCATCATTACTTTGACCGCTTGACCTCATAGCAAATAAATTCGAAACTTCCAAAATTTTGCATGTGCATGCATCATTCACGAAGTATATGAATTTCAACGGTTTGGATTTGTCATTTGAAGCCGATCCAATATATTTTTCGAGTTGTGCTCACACGTCACACCCTAGATTTACTCATATATATATATATATCGTGATTTTAGACCTTGTAAATAAATTGGCACTTCGAACTAGATAGTTCTAGTTGCTAATAATATAATGGATTTGAGAATAGTTCAATGTTTTAAACTCAATTGGAATATAACTAGAATATGCTTGTGAAGTTTGACCATGTAAAATTTTTTTTTATAAATTTATATAATGGTCAAGACTGGAATCATAGATTAAGAATTTTATTCTTTAATAGTTTTATTCCGTGGTTTCAATGTCGACATGTAATTTCTCCGAGTTGACTAATTAATAATCTCCGATTTAATTCATTAACGGATTACATTAATTATCATTTTTATATGAATCGATAAACATAAGAAAAATAACTATGATTGACCTCTTAGAGTATCTTTTCACACAGTCTGCATTTTTTATTTTTATTGTATTTTATATTTTGGGTGAAAAATGCGTGGCAATTGAGAAATTATTTGATTCGGAGAATTTTGAAAGTTAGCCAAAAAAAAAAACCGCAGTATTTCAGTATAGGCCAAAAATTAAATTATATATAAATTTAATTTTTGTAAGATTTATATTTTAAAAATGTGCATAAAATCATATTTAATTTATAAAAAATCCGATGATTATTAACATGCCACTTGACAATTTATTTTGCACACTGCTTAATATCATGCACATCTCAGGTATATTTTGTTTGTTTGTTTTTTGTTTAATATGAATAAATATATATATACTATTACTGAAAGTTTTCAGCTATTGCAAATTCTTTGTTCACTGTTTGTTTGGTTTTTTTCCTAATATTTAGCTATCATTTTCTTCATTCTTATTATTTTATTTACAAAAGTGATGCCTCGGATCATTGAGTACTCGTCATAACCTGCGGTAGAACAGAGATCTAACGGTCCTAATTTACATGGGATGGTCTACCATTTTATTTTTTATTTTGTTCTGAGAATTAAAAAAAAATCATTATTATTATTTTATTTTATTGGTAAATACTGATATGACGATAATATATACCTTTATTCCACCACAAAATATTTCCTTTCCCCATCTCAGTCAAAGCTAGATATGGTGTCCAAAGTATTTGTTCAGCAGAGAAGTAAATCTACAAAATTATTTTCTGAATCTTTATATGCATTAAATTAGAGGACAACTGTTACTTAATTTTTTTTTTAACAAAGTTAGGAGTCAAATCAAACAATTATTTAATATCTATGAAAATAATTTCATTTGAATTCCGAATTTACAGACCTTCTAAAAAAAATCATTAAATTTAAAGCTGATTCTAACAAATAAAACGAAATTACTTAATTACAACCTTGGTAATTTGCATGAGCAATAATTCCATACATGCCGTATTGTCAATTTTACTGTTTCGTCTATAAAATTTTTATATAATTTTTTGTAATACATGGTAATACTATTATTCTTATATAATTTTTTGTAATACTTCGCATAGGTTTCGAAGTCGTGAGAGGAGCTTTCGGTTTTTGGGTAGTCAGTAGTTTTAGAATTTTTCTCTAATAATTACTAACTATACGCTCCATTATGTTCTTGCGTGACTTATTACAACAAAAGTACGTACTAATAGCCTAATGCCATGGCCAGTTCTACGAGAATGATTTCCTTGCCGTTGAACTTTTTTTTAATTACACTTCAAATTAAATTTATATTCAAATTTTAAAATGAAAGATTAGTACTTATTTTGGTTTCGCTCCAAATTTATATTCATTAAATACTTATTTTTGTTACAGAGAAAGTTCAAATGCTTCATTGTTTTTGCCTATCAATTATGCCTTCAAATCCTTATTTTCATTTTCAAAATCAAACTGACAATTTGAACCATTCAATATGATTCGTATTGAAAGTTGCTTGGAGTCCAAATTTTATATTTACTGAAAAAAAATATCTGAAAAAAAAATACTATTTTTTCTATATAGATACAAAATCTCTATCTTTTTACAATGAAAATTATGTACCTATCTAAAAAATATAAAATTTTGTCTTAATATGAAGATTATATCGAGTAGTTTGAATTAACTGTTTGAACTTTGAAAATAAACATAAAAAAGTGCAGGTGAAAGAAACACTAAATCAAGGAGCATTTGAGCCCTCCTTTTTTGTTACCCGGAATTTTTTTAGTAACCGTCATAATAAATCAAAATTGAACAACAACCATCCATATCTTCAAATTTGAATTCTTACCACCCACGCACTCCAAGGATGCGCATCAAATTTTTTGGTGCGCCAGCTGGAGATGCGCACCAAATTAATTAATTTTTTAGCGCACCCTCAGGAAGCGCACCAAATAACTTTTTATTTTAGTTTTGTTCTGTTATGTGTATAATTTGTAGTATAAAAGTTGATTAGATTGTGTGTATAATTTGTAGTAATTTGTGCATCAACTTACTTAGTACAAAACGCTGTTCAAATTGTGCGTATAATTTGTTGTAGTAATTTTTAGTTCAAATTTTTATTTGTTAAACAAGTGAGTTTTATTTTCTACAATTTCACCATCAAATTTGATGTGTACATATAATTCTAAACACCACAGAACAAAATAAAATAAAATTCAGTCCAAAAATTTCAAACACAGCATAACATAACTAAAAGAAGGGAAAAAAATGGTGTGTTTTTTTAGGGTTCGCACCAAAAAATAAAAAATAATAATTTGGTGTACATCCTCAGCTGGTGTATTGAAAAATTTGATGCACGTCTCTAGAGTGCGTGGGTGGTAAGATTTAAAATATGAAGTTTGAAGTGGTGGTAATTTTATTTTTGAATAATTGGAATGCTAACTTAAAAATTTCGGTTTTGTTACATATGCTGATTAAAATATTTTCACTATTTTGGAAGCCGTCCTCGTTTCCTTATTGTAACTAAAAATAAGTCTGGTCATGAATGGGCTTAGGGGCGGAGTCAGATCTTCAGAATATGAGGGTTAAACGTGAATGAGGGTCATACATATGAAATTTGTATGCTTCGAATGGGGTTAATTTGACAGTTTCATAGTATTTTCTACTAAATTATATAGAAATTTATCAATAAACACCAAAAAAAAAAAATGGAGGTCAATTGACCACCATTTATTATAGGTGGCTCCGCCTCTGAATGAGCTCGTCCTTTATAATTTTTGTTTCTCTTTATATATAGGACTATGTCATTAGGTGTTAATTTGGAGTTGGTTTTTATTGTTTATTTATGTTGCTCTTTGCGTAATATCAAATTGTTTGGTTAATGCATGGAATATGCCTACCGGCTTTGAATAAAAATATTTTAAAAAAAAATATATCAATCTTCCATTATCCGTTCATGTGCGCACCACATTTGTGCTTGGGAGAATAAACGGGAGATTATTCCATATATATTCCCTTGGTCATGTTCATTAAATAATTTAATGACATAGTTCCACAATTGATTTGCCAACTAATATGGCTTATATCATAATATCCTTATAATTTGAATTACCTAAAACGAAAGAAAACAAAAAAACAAATTAAATTAGTGTCAACACGAATCAATAGTTAAGAAAAATTAAATAGCTGTCCTTATTCATGGAAGTATTAAACATTTTCCTTAAGATATAAGTATTTCAAACTTGTATTCAG
Organism: Carex arenaria; assembly: GCA_964058825.1. Taxonomy (NCBI): domain Eukaryota; kingdom Viridiplantae; phylum Streptophyta; class Magnoliopsida; order Poales; family Cyperaceae; genus Carex; species Carex arenaria. The sequence goes on along the minus strand of CAXKVW010000098.1, from coordinate 8,346 downwards.
AACGTGCTAATCAAACTTGGATTTTTTTTTTTTTAAATAGAATTCATTTTAAAAAAATTAATCAAAGGAGCACCGTTGGCTTAAAAGCTATAAAAATAGTCTCCACCGGTCCTGTGGACCGGTGTAGCTTGAATTTGTTCAATTAATGACATAAAAATAAACATTGTCATTGTCACTCCTCAAGCTCCACAGGACCGGTGGAGGCTATTTTTATAGCTTCTAAGCAAACGGTGCTGCTTTGATTAGTTTTTTTAAAATGAATTCTATTTAAAAAAAAAAAAAACTCTCAAACGTGTATAAAATGTTAATTATGTACTAGATCCAAGTTACACAATTTTCTTTCCCAGCTTGAAATGAATTTTGAGAAAATAAAAATAAAAGTGGTACATATCATTATTAATATTAGGCTGTCACGTCCGTACATGGCAACATGTAAAGTCATAAAAGTGTATGCTACGCTAGAATTTATTTTCTATGAAATTTACACATAAGGCCTCAAGATTTTAGATATAAAAGAACCAAAAACTATATTTATTTCTTTTCAAAATAACAAATATCATTATTATTATTATTTTCGTTATTTATTTAAATATCTTTTATCAAGGATTAATTTTATTATGAGTAGAACTTGGGTGTTCTTAAGTTTACCGGTCCTTTTGTGAAATCCTCTCTCAAATCTTCGAATTAATTAATTTCAAATGACGAATCTGAACCGTTCAAAAAAACAAATTCATATCGAATTTCAAATACGGTCCGCCCTCAATTTTAAAAATAACATCTCCTAAGTGCACCCATTCCCTGTATCGAATTTCAAATACCTCGATTTTAAACCACATTCTCCCATCTCTCTCTTCTCTCCTCTCAATTTTTAAAAAAAAATATTATATAAATTATTATTTTACAGAAGCACAAATAAAAAAAAAACTCTTTGTACCGAATTTGAATTTCCTGAATAAAAACAAAACTCTCTCTTCCGTTTTGTTATTTTCTTTTTTTTTTAGTGATGGTTTATAAATTATTTAGGAAGAATGCGGAATCCAAAATTTTGAGATAGCTCACGAAATCATGTCGTGATCAGTATAATTCAGTTCAAAATATCTCTATATGCATTTGATGAACCAAAAAATCAAATATTAAAATAAGTTTTCAACGATTAATGAATTAATTTGATCTTATCTCTGGTGTCAACTAATTTTTATTTTACTTTGTACAGTGGCTTGTCAACTCCTATTTCATTTATTTATTATTATTTTAATCATGGATGGAGAGAAATTCAATAGTTGCTTTCCACTTGATGTAAATTTCTAAATTTTCAAACTTGTATATTGATATATTTTGCCCATTGATCTTTTCAAAAATCTAGATTGATATAACTTTTGGTCGTGTTCATATTCAAATTGGTAGGTACTTAAAATACACAAAATTTACACTAACATAACATATATTATCAAAATTATCTTAGCTAGTTGACATTGACAATAAGCATATATAAAAGTTAACGCTCAAATTAAACTCCTACTTTAAAACTCTTATTTCCTCAAGTGGCCATTAGATTGACACTAAAAATATATATACCAAATTGATACTCACATATATTATCAAAGTTGACATTTAAAATATCTCCTAGATGACATCAAGTAGAAAAGTTTATGAATAGTAATTAGTTGTACGCTTAACCCACTCCATCATATGCAAAAATATTAATTAACTAAAATAGTTGACGACAGGGATATTTTCTTTTATTTCTTTTTTTGGGGGGAGAGGAGAGGAGTGTTCAAAACAAAAATTTAAAGGCCCTGAGTTCTTGTGTGCTCTTCATAAATTTTATTTGCCAATGTAACTGTAGTAAACAATCAAATATGTAATTTGCAATTATCAAGAGTAGGAATAGAGTATTCCTAAGTTCACCAGCCTCTTTGTGAGCTTAATTCTAAAACCCATCAAATTGGTTTCAAACAACAAATCCTTCTACATATGAAAATTTTAAAGTTTTAAATTAATTTAGTATAAAGTCAACTGGTCAAAATTAGAAGGTTTATAAATTCATTTTGATGCATTCATTTTTGGACGTATTTTGACTACTTGACTATATAAAAAATTAATTTTAAATTTTAAAATCTTTGCATGTAGACACATCACTCGTAAGATAGAAGGATTTCAACTGTTTGGATTCATCATTTGAAGCTAATCTGATAGGTTTTTAGATTTGAATTCACAAAGAGACTTGATGAACTTAGAAACACTCTAGTTCTACTCAATTATCAGTGCTTTAAAAAAAAAATACACATAAAACATACAAAAGTAATTCTGCCTAGACTCTAGAACAATAACTGCCGAAGAAATAATCCTGAAATATCCCAATTCTAGTACATTGACTTGTCTTAATGTCAAAATTTGTTTGAATACATCTTAATTTGCTTCCCCCTCTTAGCTCATGTCAATATGCTTTTTGGATGAACTTTAGTTTTGCTTTCAGCATGAAGTAATATCTCTGCACAGCAAATCAGACAATATGAAGCGTATACTAAGAGTTTGTATCCTCTGCATTAACTTAAAAAGGAATCTTTTGAGTCAATGTATCTGAACCATCCGATTCGCTTTAAAATCCATGCGAACTAGATCGGCACTAATATTAAGGGCCTTCTGGATTATAGGTTGTAGCCGGATTGGCTCCGTTTAAAATTAGACGGCCGAGATGTGTTAACTCCGTTTAAAATCAAACAATGCGGACTCATACTACAGAGGTACAATAATTTCCAACAAACTTTTGACATTCCTTAGTTGTTTGAGGGGCTACTTGATTGAGAAAATGGTTAAAAAATTATACTTCTGCTTTGTCAATTGTCAATGCTCTGACTGCAAAAAAAAATTGAATTAAATATAAGAAGTACGTCAGAATGAAAATTCAGCTGTTTGCCTTAGAGAAGCCTATGAGCTTTAGATGCTTCATGTACAAGGCAAGGTGGGTATTATTAATTAATTAAATGTCGAAATATTTTGTCAAAGTTTTTTAGATTTTTGAGGAAAAAAACAATGTCAAATCTTTTGCAAAATTACTGTTGCGGCGTTCAACAGGCTACATCCTGATATTATAGATTGCAAATAACAGTTTAGAAAAGAATTTGTACAGGTTCAGTGTTATATACTGAAATTTCAAAATGCTACATTATGTGTATGTACGCTCTGATAAACTTGTAATAACTGTTACTGGAGTTGACAATTGGATTGATCTTGGGTTCGCATAGTCAGGTTGCTAGGGTATTGAATCAATCAGGTCAGAGACTCTTCATTGTTTTATGTTATTGTCTTCATCAATTTTGTTTTGAAGCAATTCTTCATCGATTTTATTTTGAAGCAAAGATTGAGTGTTTTGGTGAAATAAAGTTTCTGCACATACCGTTTCATCATACAAGATGCACAGAGCTGTGTAATAAAGGTTCCAATTTGCATAGTTGCAACTTGCAGTGAAATTAATTTGTGAACAGAAAGATCATGCAATTCCATGATAAAAAAAAAAAAAGGTAGTATTTTTTTTTAAATAAATGCCGAGGTGATAAAAAAATAACAGTTATTTAGGGTGGATCAAGAAAGGCAATATTGGCTGACAAGACAATACAATCCTTAAAAAATACAAACGTGAAAAACATCCATATTTCTCTAATAAAAAATACAAATGTGACAAAAGAATGATTAGACTAGCATAAGGGATGAATCTACAACCAAAGCACCCTGTTTACCCAAAACAACCAGCAATAAGAAAAGCATCCATATACCAACGATTCTTTGCTCCCTTGTATTTTCCTGATAAAGGTATAATCTCTTTAGTTAGATACAAATCTTAACTGACATTGAGACTGAGTACATATTTTATTGATATATAGCCCCATATGATAAGAGCAGAGGTAATAACTGTCTTTAATTGTTAATGTCTTCCTAAATTTTCTTTTCCTTTTCTTGGGGAATGGCAAAATCATACTTGCCATGGAACATTTCAAGACAACAATGCCTGTATCAAACAGGGACTTTACCAACACTTGCCTGGACAGTATTAAAACATGATAAGGATCTAACCTTCTCTTATCTCATTGATTAGACCTCATTGACAACTCTTCCAACTCATCAATTATTGCTTGATAGCAGAACAAAAATTGATCCTAGAGAAAGAAGGTCAAAAATATAATATTAAATCTTTGAAAATGAAAGATAAAGAAGAAAATAACTTGTTCATAACCTAATGCATGTACTATTATAATACCATTGAGCTACTGCATGTACTATGATAACACCAGTGAACTACTACAATATTTTACTATTAAACGATTAAACTCCATTATCCAATCAAGTAACAAATATTTTGCTTTATGTACTGGTTCAACTGTACCCCACAAATTCCCTTGTTGTTATCAATGGTGAGCTAATGGAACAATGCATACCGGTGTTTGTACCATCCCGAGTCTCTGAGATCTAAAATCAGTGATGGTTTTGACGAGGTCCAATGAAGATGTGTCACCAAGCAAGATCCTTTGAATAGTATTATGGATTGCACAGTACGTACCAGTCCTTCCGATGCCTGCACTGATGATACCAATAAATACAAATATCAGAGACCCACACAAACTTTCCATTAGTTAAAAGTTGAACAGCTTCAGAGATTCAGAAAAGCTGCTAATATTTTTTTTTTCATATTTATTTTTAAGGTGCATATAGCCCGAGCAACGATTGTATTAAAAATGGATCAAAATATTTACATTGTACCAGGGGTACCTAATTTTCCTTATCTCAGTAACACAAATTAAAAAAAAAAAGGATCAAAATGAACCCCAGTAACCCAAAGATATGAAGGTCCAAAATACTGTTCAAATACTTAATTATTTGAAGCTCCAAGACCCAAAATTTCTTAACAATTAAGATTTTAAGATAGCTTCAGATAATGACCAACTGCTACATTGGTCTGGTGGCGAGTATATTCCCCTAAATGGCAACAAACTTGCTCAGCAAACAAATAAGCCCGATGTTGGTGAACGAAGTACACAAAAACCAATCATGAACTTCATTATGACCTAAGCAGATTAAAAAGAGATATTGATTTCATGTTTGTGTGTTTATAAAGGAGGAGGGTTTGCGATAAGGCGTGGCGAGCCAGCAGTAAAAAAAAAACAGCCTCTTTAAGGAATTAAAAAAAAGCCTACCCCAACTTGTTTGGGACTAAAGGCTTGGTTGTTGTTGTTGTTGTGTTTATAAAACAAACTGACAAAGGTATATGAAATGTTTGACAAAGATTTCAAGATATTTTAGCTTAATCCAACCATAAATAATCTTGGGAAAAAAACTTCTTTAGAGTGTAGTTTGCAAACAAACCAAATCTAAACATATAGAGAACACCACTGGGAAAAAAAACTTCTTTAGAGTGTACTATTACAACACCATATTGAGTTTTTTTTTTAAAGAAAGAAAATTTGTATTTTTTTATATTTATAAAAAAAAATATGTTACTATATTTTTATAGTATATATTTTAGGATATATTTTATTTGATTTTCTATCAGCAATAATCTTTTTAATAATTAAAAAGGAACCCATCCAACTTCCTCAAGGAAGAAAGCAATAGAGAGAAATTATTTCCTCAAGGAAAAAGACAATAGCGAAAGAAATTAATTGAGAACACACCTGCAGTGTACAACAATGGGGCCTACATCGGTCGGTACATGGTACAGTCGTCTCAATATTTCTCTCACAGCAACAGTGCATCTTGGTACGCCATGATCAGGCCACTCTGGGTACTCAATGTGGAGAACTGGTACAGGAGGCTCCATTGCCTGCCCCAAAAGTTAGATAAGCATGTTATAAATTGGCTAGATAAAAACAAAATAGTCAAATTGGACAGGCTTTTTCATTATTAATTCTTTTTTTAGTTAAATTGCATAATCAGAAGGCATTATAATACGTACATCATTGCGTTGCAATTCTAAGCAACGAAGAACCAATGAAGAGGAGGTGACAACAGTAGATTTTGTTGTAACATTAATATTCCCAAACTGCCCTTGCCCCTTCTCTGATTTGAAATAATCAGCACACTTTCCTGTCATCTTCCATTGCATATAAGTAGTGTTATCAAACTTCAGATATATCACAGTGTGGCTTTTTTATAATATTTGAGATTATTATAAACTTCTTATTGGAATGTCTTCACTAGTCAGTCAAGTGCATGCTGGATGCCTGAGTGCCTGTCAATTGTTGTACCGGGCAAGAATTGGATCCTTGGAATGTTACGATACTTGTGCAAGTCAATTTCACTAATTGGTGCGCACCACACACCAATCTATTCCAATATATACTTCATCTAAACCTTTCATCGTATCGTACAATTAGCACCATACTAGAGGCAAACCGTCAGGTACCCCATAATGGACGTGATGTTCAGGTCCAGTACCAGTAGTATGTACAGGGTGGTGTAGCAACTGTTGCTCAGTGAGGCAAATTTAATGTGATGACACTGCAGCTTTATATTGTTATTCTGAATGTTAAAAATAAGAACTTTATACTGCACAAATTGTATGGAAAGCAAGTTACCCTAGCATTATCAAAATTAGTGAGCATAACAATAACGGAGCAACGGTACTGATATATCATCTGCCAGAAATCATCAAATGTCTCGGGAAGTGGGCCCTGGGTAGCAATAAATCGAGAAACTTTCTCTGAGGGCCCCACCTGAAGTTACAGATAATTTTAACATAAACTGGAAGGCAATTACAAGAGAGATTCTACGTACTCAAGCAGCTGTTCTCTTCTGGTCTTGTGCAACTGATTTCTTTAATTTCTTGTTCCTTGTCTTTTCCCTTTTTTGTGTGTATTCATATTTTTTTTTTATGGAAGGATGCCAGTTGCAAAATATTCAATTGGATATGATTTCAGCAATTGTATTCAACGAAACAATGATCAGCTAATTCTAAAATTAAACCTGATTAAAGAGAAAGTACTAGTAATGGAAATTGTCTTACTGTAACAAAGCTAGCATTGATATAGCCGTTTCCTTGATCCTTGCTACCACTTGAAGCATTCAGAATGACCCGTGTATCATCATCTGAAATGATGGGAAGTAGTAAGTACGAAAAGGAGAATGACAATTATGCTACTAACAAAGTATAGGTGTTAGATGGAAATACATGGCAAGACATCTATATATCGGTTTTTGTTTATGTTGGCATCACCAAGAGCCACAATGCACCGTCTCATCGTGTCATTCCTTGGTGTCCTCATAGCCTGCTAAAAGAGACAAAGTAAAGAAGATGCCTTGATATGGACCATTTTTACAAACAATCTTTGAAGCATATTTTGGTCAGCACCAATTTCAAATTTTCAATGGTGGAATTAGGCTACTTTTATCTTTTGCTTTTCCCATTCCCCTCTCCTTTTTCTAAATACAAGATTTGCTTGAGCGCTGGGATGTGAATTGTAACCTTCCAAATAATTTCTAACTTCAATCAGAATGAACCTTATCCTTATTCTAGAAATACAAATTCAGATTCAACAGAGGCTGTTCCTATCAACATTCGAACATAGAATTTGTTCAACCAGGGCCGATCAACAGTGATTCTGAGTAAAGATTTCACGAAGAAAGATATATAAAAAAAAAAAAATCAAAAGATGGACCTGAAGCCGACTGAACTCCTGTGTAATCGTTGCCGTATTCTTGACCTTCTTTTTGAAGAAGGAGAGCGCCTCGGAGCATTGTTTCAGTTGCTCCAGTGAGAGCTTAGGCGGAGACGGCGGAGCGACAGTAGCTAAGCTGCAAGGATCGAACACGCCGCGTGGAACAGCGTTTGAGGCGACGCCGGAGGGGGCGGGGGTCGGAGTGGAGGGGGATGGAGTAGACATCGCCGATCTCCGGCTAGAGATCCGGCGGCCGGCGGAGTTCCCCGTCGTAAAAAAAGTCGCCGGTGACGAGGGTGTCGCAAGGAAGAGGCCGGTGTGTGTTTTTCTCTTTTGCTTGGGTAAATCATTGAACTGTGCCGAAGTAGGTGTAGGTGGGGGAAGCTGGGACCAGCTTGGGTCCGATGCCCATTCCATAACCGTCCGATCTACTTTAAGATCTGTGCGTACGGATATTAAAGTAGATCGGACAGTTATGGAACACATGGCATCCAGTTTGAGTCAGACATCGGACCCAAGCTGCTCCCGGTGAAGCTGTGTACAATGGGCTCAATGGACACGCGTTGGAAACGGTCTAACTCAGTACCAGGACACAGTTAGGGGTGTCAATGGCACCTTTTAACTCGTTTAACTGATCCGTACCATATCCGATAAAACGGATACGGATAAGATTTTTTTTCGTAAGTACTGGTAAATA